>JANHAO010015927.1:0-14602 GCA_026873985.1 Saraca asoca | reverse complement strand
AGCAGTCTTCTTTGATGGTTTTGGTTGGCAGCCTTCTTTGAAGGCTTTGGTTAGCAGCCTTCTAGAAGGCATCCCTTTTTTGACAGTCAATATATGAAAAATAGAAAGTATTGATATTAAGAAGGTGAAATGGTGAGATCATAATGAAAAGAAAAGAACATTGGATCAATAAGATGTAAAATTAATTTTAATGTGTTTATTGTTTTTGCTGGTTTCCAACTTAAGTAGTTGTTAATTAAATTAGGATGATGCTAATGAATTGCAATGTTTAACAAAAATCTTAGGAATTAGAATGTAACTAATTTTAAGACAAAAAAGTATAATTAAATTAATATGATAGTTGCCTAATAGGAGATTAGAGGTGAGAATTGAAAATATTATATGATCTTGGTTAGTAATTAGTTACTTGATCAATTAACTAACCTTTTTAATGGGAAAGGATAATAAGCAGTTTTTTGAGGGCCAAAAGCAAGAGCTTTGACTGCCTCATGCTTTAGCAAGCTTGACAGAAAATTAACAGAATATGTTGCGTGGAGCTTCTCAACTAACCAATTCTTTTTTCAAGGCTTCTTGAAGCCTACAACATGCTTTAAGCCTCACTGCCTTTGCTTGGCATTTCGAAGTCTTCAACACTGAGACCAGGCTAAAAGTTTATTTTGTGCAGGTACTTGATGGGTTGAACGTTAATTATTTTATTAACGGTTAATTATTCATTAAAAATTAATAAATTAATTAACTATATTAAAAATATTTAATAAAACTAGTTGTTGAACTCACTTATATAGGTAAAATAACATCAAAGAATATTTTAATATCAATAAATATATAAATTAAATTAATTTATATTTATTTTAAATTTAAAATATATTATTGTAATCAAAATATTTAAAATAAGAATAAAATTATCTAAAATTTAATTAATTATATTTTATGACATTATATATATACTTACTTACTTATTTTTATTTATTTATTTATGTTGAATTAATGAGTATAGACTAAATATGCAATGATATTTAAGTTTTCTTCTTTTGTTCTTTTTAGCTTTGTGAGTGAAAAAAAAAAAGCACTGAAAGAAGATGTTGATTGAGGAAGATGGCTATATGATTGAGAGGTGAGGATATTTAGGAAAAAAAATTAAGTTTCTAATTAATTAGAATTTTAACTATCAATTAATTAAAAGAAGAAAAATAAATTGGAAAAATAATTGAAAGCTTCTAATAAGAAATATACTATTTGGAGTAACTTCTTAAAAGATTTTTTTTTTTTCATAAAAAGCTAGTACACCAAACACCACTAAAATATGAAAATAATTGTTTGATCAAATTAAGAAGTTAAAAGTTAACTTTTTTTAATATGTCAAACACATATTAGCTATTCTAACCAGTTATGCCCTCGTCTTGAAACTTTTTGGAAATTCCTCCTTGATTTCTTCTCAATTCCAAGTGGTTGCTAATGAGTAACACTACTACAGAATCACATATCTATGTCGGTTATTTCACATATTCCACGTCAATTTTGAGATCGACGTCTATCTGAGTTACATGATAAGTTAGAAAATTTCACTTCAGTTTTTAAACCAACGTGTAAAAAGAAACAATGACTATTTTCTAATATAAAATTGACATCTTTTTATTTGAAAACAATTTTACACGTTAGCTTTTTATGAACAATTGGCATCTTTTCATCCATTAAAACATCAGTTTTTATCACAAATTAACGTCTTTTCTCAACCATTAAAGACGTTGAATATATTAAAAAATCAATGTCTTTCCTTGAGATTACTAAAGATATCAATTTTTTATTATTAAAAACCAATGTCTTTTCCCTTAAAAAAAAAAACATGATGCTAGCTATTTTTTTTTTTTCATAAACTTGTTGTTAGCTAGCTATATTTTTACATAAACACGCTGCTATTTTACATTTTTGTAGAAATAATCATCAAATCTAAATATATAATCACCCAACACAATCCTAATTTCAACATCTTTAAACATTTTATTAGATCAACAAAAAATTCAATGCATTAAAAAACTAAATAAAAATAAAAATATGTCATTTTATTTATAAGTTTATACATAATAATCATTTTAATTACTTTTTAACTAAATTTCCTCAATTATACTACTGCTTTAGTTAAGCCTTCTCCTATAATGCAATTTCTGACATTAATAATAGCTTTAAGTAAGAAATATTTCAAATGTTGCCATGTCTATCCATATAAGTTCAAGCTACATTTTTATATATACAATTTAGGTAAGAATAAATACATATACAATAAACACAGAGTATATCAAGTATAAGCTTCTAAACTAAAAAATTATATATAGTTGCCTATATATATATATATATATATATACACACACACAATAAACACAATCAATTACCTAAAAAGAAATTTCAAGTGTTGTTGTGCCCTATAATGCAAACAAACATATAATCAAACAATATTATTATCAAGTCATCTTGATATTAATAAACACAAAATCAAGTATAAGCATCTAAACTAAAATTTATAAAGCTAGCTACCTATATACCATAAACATGTAACATCAAGTACAATCATCTAAACTAAAAATATATAGTGTTCAACAAACACAATCAATTATCTTCAATTTTTCCTAATTTTTTTCTTTAAGAGAATCTTCAACCCATATTCAATTTACCTGAAAGACAAAATATTATATTTTTATGAAATTAGCAAAGTGATATATCCATTTCATATAAGCAAACCAGTATACAAAAGGCTATACAAATTGTTATTATCAGATAACTAAATTCCTTTCTAATGCAGTTACTACTTCATTAAAATTAAAAATTTTATTATCGAGCCATCCTAATTTTAATAAACACATAATCAATTACAATTAAGCATCAAAACAAAAAATTATGTTGTTAGTTGCCTATATACAATAAATATATAATATATCAATTATAAGCATCTAAACTTAAAATTATATAGTTGCTAATAAATACAAATAATTACCTTCAATTTTTCTTAATTTTTTTTCTCTGGGAGGATCTTCAACCTATATCCCTTTACTAGGATCATCTCGCATGTAAAACTCCTCCAAGTTGTCTTCATCATTCATCAGAGGTAGTCCTAAAGAGAAAGAAGAGGTCTTGTTAATATCATTACATATCTCTCCTTCATCCTTATCATTAGTAATCTATTTCTTCCCTTGAAGAAATATAAACCACTTCTTATCAACCAAGTCTATGATATAAAAAAAACCTATTTTGCTTGGGACGCCATTTTGAACGATTCCCCCTTATGACCCTCCCTATTAAGATCCACCAATGTAAATTATAACTCATTAACTCTGATACCGTTGTTATTCTTAATCCATTTATATCAAAACATAAGCACCATAAATTTGATATAGTCAAGCTCCCATATGTCTTCAATGACCTCGCAATATGACATATTAGCATATATAAGATTTTTATCTTTGGAACTAGAAACATGCATTAACTGCCAAAGTGACCCCTATTCTGCATAGTGTTCCTATCATCCTATCCCTTTGTGTAGAAAGAATATCTATTGATGCCATGTCTACAATAAAATAATACCTCCATGCAAGGCCCATGGCCTAACCATCTTATAGTCTCAGAAACATCATTTGTCTTTTGTGCCAACCGAAAATGAACTTGATTCTAAAACTAAGTGATGAAGAAGTAATTGTGTTCAGCTTGCACTCACTGTTCATTCTTTCCATGATTATATTATCTTGTAAGGGTCATATGTTTGTCCAACTAAGGCTCCACTTCTTCACTATTATGTAGCACGTAAAGGTGTGCTTGTAAACTTATTTCATAAATGATGCTCACCACTCAGGTCCTTAGTGTACCCTTACCTATAATTCTTCCCTTGGGACGAGACTTGGGAACTCTGATAGTTTTATATCTGACAAGTATTTACTATAGAACTCAACAACCTTTTTAGTTATGTAGCCTTCAACAATACATCCTTCGGTCAGATGTCGATTTCTCACATACCCTTTTAGGATTTCTATATATTGCTTAAATAGGTACATCCAGCTTAAACAAATTGATCTATTGAGTTTTATCTCTCTCACTAAATAAACAACCAAATGCACCATAATGTCAAAAAAGAAAGGTAGAAAATACATGTCAAGTTGACATAGCATAACAATAACTTTTCTTTGCAAGTTATCCAATTTCTCAAGGTCAACAACTTTGTTATATATTGCAATGAAGAAAAAACAAAATATAGTAACAATATGTCTCACATATTTAGGCAATATTGATCAGATAGCCACTGGTAACAGTTGCTACATCAAAACATGACAATCATGAGACTTCAAACTAACTAATTTCAAATCTTTCATTGAAACAAGGCTTATGATGTCTAAAGAATGCCCCTGCGACACCTTAACACCATGTAGACATTCGCAGACATATGTTTTCTCCTTTTCAGACATAGTATGATAAGCTGGACATAAATAAATACGTTGACCCTTCTTTTCTATTGCTAATTCCTTTCGTATTGCCATTTCAACTAAGTCTAATCTAGCTTTGACTCCATCCTTGGTCTTACCCGCTATGTTCAAAAGCATTCCAATGAAATTGTCATAGATATTTTTCTCCATATTTATTACATCAAGATCATGTCTTATAAACAAGATTTGCCAATATGGAAGATTAAAGGATATGAGCCTCTTTTTCCACATCTTGGCACTAGCAGGTGTATAAGATTTGCCAAAAATGACATCAATATTTTTTACCCATTCATAAACATGGTCCGCAATTAATGGAATTAGAGCTTTTCTTTCCTCTGGTGACCCATTGAAAGCTTTTATTTGACTACGATAATGGTAAAATTAAGGAAGAAATCTTTGGTAACTGAGACACACTGTTTTCTTTCCATACTTAAGTTGACAAGAAGATATATTGTAAGTATTATTTGGGAGTTCATTACCTTTCGAAAGCATCTCTTTCAACACTTTAAGTAAAGTTGTGAAACTCTTATCACTTCAACCATTCCCTACTTTCAAGTTGAACAATCTCAACATAGCAGATAATCATGTAAATTTAATACAACTTGGATACAAAAGCTTTTATACACCACTTAACAAGCTTTCAATGATATGTAGCTGCTCAATGACATTATCTTCAACAATATCATGCACCATATCCTCCAACCGATCATGCAAACCCACATCAATTTTATCGTTCTAGTACCCTCCCTTGTCCTGATAACTACTAAATAATTCACTTTCACTATGCCATGTCCATCGTGTATACGCTTTATTAATGCCATAAATAAATATGATTTTTTACTTTCTCGCCTTTTGTTCTCTTAACAAAATAACATCTCGCACAAAGATACCTAATCAACTAATTAATATTTTGCAATACGTTGATCAACAACAAATCTAATAAATCCCTTAGTCCTATTTTCATATTCTTTACTCAACTAATCAGTAGATATCCATTTACAATCCATGACTACCTAATCTAATTTTTAACAAATAAATAAGTCAAAAAATAATTTCAAAAATATTTCAGGTTATTCTAACATATTATGGTGAATTTAATCAAGTCAATTTGAATCTGCATATAAACTATAGAGTTATGATTCGAATCTGCACTTAATTTCTATATAATATATTATTGTGATCCAAAATTAAAAAACAAATAGGACACATAATTAAACATAATTAGCACACAATTCATCTAATTCATACAACACTAATTAGTAATAAAAAATTTTAAAAAAACAAATGGTACCTGGAAACAAAGAGAAAAAGAGAGAGTGAGACAAAGAAGATCAGTTCAAACCACTAAGAGAGGGAGAGTGAGAGTGCCTTGGAATTGCCAAAGATGGAGGGAAGAGAGCAATGATATCAAACCTAAAGAAAAAGGGAAAGCAACATTCAGATGCACGAAAACTTCTACGTCTTAATTTTCATATTCCCAGAAATGCATCTCATTTATTTTAAAATGAGTAGACTTTTGGCATTGATTTTTGTTGAAAAATCAATGTTATTAAGACTTTAAATATCAATCGGTATTAAAAATTGATGTCTTTTAACTAACTAGTCATTTTTAAAACATAGGAAACATCAACGCATCTCATGTATTTTGAATTTATTTTTATCCATTTTGTTTTCTTAGATAATATATTATAATTTTCACAAATAAATTGCTCAAAAACTAATTGTTTTCTGAATTATCTTTGTCCATTAAATTAATACTTAATTTTTTGAATTATTTTGTCTAATTTAATATTAATAAATTCTTGAAATATTCTGTAGTCTTTATAAAATGAAATTATTTTATTTGAAAAAAAATTAATGGATAGAGAATAAATTTCATTCATACATAAAAAGAGACAAAATAATAAGAGTTTTAAAAAACAAAGACCTCTACTATATTTATATACAACATATAAATTTATTTAAAATACGTGGAAACTTTAATCTTTTTTTTTTAAAAAAAAACATATAATTTTAAACTTTGGTTATTAGTATGAAATCGATATTTAAATCTTTAATAATGTTGGTTTGTTTCTATTAATTAACCGACATCTTTTCATTAATTAATCATTTTTAAAACATAGGCAACACCAACACTTCTAATTTATTTTAAATTTATTTTTGTCTATTTTATTTTCTTAGATAAAATGTTACAAGTTTCACAAATAAATTGTTCAAAGTCTAATTATTTTCTAAATTATTTTTATATGTTAAATTAATACTTAAATTCTTGAATTATTTTATCCAATTTAATAGTATTTAATTCTTGAAATATTCTATAATATTTGTAAAATAAAATTATTTTATTTGGAATAGAAAAAATAATGATTAGAAAATAAATTTTCTTCACAAATATAAAAATGGGCAAAATAATAAGAGTTTTAAAAAATTATAGATTTATAATATATTAATATATAATATATATAAATCTATTTTAAAAAAAAACAAAGATATCTAATATATAAAGTTTTTTAGACATCGATTTTTGTTAAAAAAATAAACGTTGTTAAAACTTTATACGTTAGTTTTTAATACAAAACTAACATCTGTTCTCTAACTACTCATTTTTTATAAACAAGAATCTAATGTTATATGTTATAATTTTCATTTTATATGTCAGTAATTATTTTAACACCGACATGTAAATCATTAATAACGTTAATTTCTATTAAAAAATTGACATTGCTTCTCTTAATTAATGTTTTTTTTTTAAAAAAAAAAAAGACTAATTCATTATAACTTTATGGTGCAACAAAGCACTTACTAATTCATTACAACTTTATAGTACATGAATATATATATATATATATATATATACACACACACACACACACACACATTATAGTTCACCACAACTGCAAAATAGATAATATTATAACTTTCCTATTAGTCTTTATCATAATAGGATAGGAGAAATTTAACTCACTGATCTCGAATTTGAGCAATTTCAACTTGAGTGTAAAGATTGGTATCCAAAGTATTGCAAAATAGATACGCAACAAATCACATATCCATATATTTACAAAGCATCAGCATAATTTTTGTAATACATATCTCAACATATCCATATATCACATATCTAAATTACATATCCATATATCAAATATATAAATTAAACTATTATACCTCTTGTGGATCTTGGTGATCTTAATCCATCTGATTGATCATGTCACTCATATACCTTAAGATAAAGTATCCTCACTCAACATTTTTTCTTTGACGAAGACACTACAATAAATCAAATATAAATAAACATTTTAATTAAATATGAAATTACTTAGAATATTTATAAAAGGTATTTGTAATATGATTAAAAAAACTTACTTTTAGGGGGTATTTGGTATGGGAAAAGTTTTTAGTTTCCCAAGAATCCTAACTTGAGAAACCTTGTTTCCTATGTTTGGTAGTCTTTTTTTAAAAAAACATTCTTAGGAAACTAAGATTCCCAAGAATCATTTTTTGCCAACTTTCCCACAAAATCATTCTCAGGGGGGGTTGGGAATCTTAGTTTCTCATGAACATGAGAATGTTTTTGTGGAAAAAAAGACAAATATACCCTTTCTTAATGAGAAAAAAGATATATATATCCTTTACTTTCTCTCTCATCCTCTCTCACACTTTTTCTCTCATCCCCTTTCATACTTTCTCTCTCATCCCCTCTCTCACTTTTTGTCTCACTTTCTCTCTCATCCTTCCTCACTCTCTCTCATCCTCTCTCATCTTTTCTCTTACACTTTCTCTCTGATCCCCTCTCTCACTCTCTCTCTCTCATCCTCTATCTCACTTTCTCCTCATCCTTCCTCACTCTCTCTCATCCTCTCTCATTCTTTCTTTCTCATCCATCTCTCACACTTTCTCTCTCATCCCCTCCCTCACACTCTCTCTCATCCTTTGTCTCACTTTCTCTCTCATCCTTTCTCACTCTCTCTCATCCTCTCACACTTTCTCTCTCATCCTCTGTCTCACTCACTCTCTCATCCTTCCTCACTCTCTCTCATCCTCTCTCACATTTTCTCTCTTATCCCCTCTCTCACACTTTCTCTCTCATCTTCTATCTCACTTTCTCTCTCATCCTCTCTCATACTTTCTCTCTCATCCCTCTCTCACTCTCTCTCATCCTCTCTCGTACTTTCTCTCTTATCCCTTCTCTCACTCTTTCTCTCTCATCATCTCTCACACTTTCTCTCTCACATTTTCTCTCTTATCCTCTCTCACACTTTCTCTCTCATCCCCTCTCTCATCCTTTCTCTCACACTTTCTTTCTCATACTCTCTATTTTTTTAACTTAAAATAGATAGGGGTATTTTGGACAAAAATGCTAAGATTCCCAAGAAAGTTATATTAGAATCAAATGTGGGGATGCCTAACATTCCTAGGAATGTTTAAGGTAAACCAAATACATTTTTAACTTTCCCAAAAATCATCATTCCCAGGAAATATGATTTCCAGGAATGAAAAAAGAATCAGTGTACCAAACGCCCCCTTAAGGTGATCCATTTTGGGCTAGGCTTTTTCCTATTGCGACCCAAGTAAAACTAAGGCTTAACATATCTATTGAATCAAATTCAAGCAACAAACCAGTATATTAATAAAGGAAATCATATATAATATAATCCCAAAATTAAATTATAACTTACAAGACAAGTCATGTTTCAACTAAGATTCTGATATTCTTTTGAGTCGGATGCCCAAAGGATTAAGCCAGTAAATGATATTTCTCTTGGGATATATCATGCAAAGTATCCAGTAATGCCTATAATAACAAAATATCAAATAAATAATAACAAGTTGATGCCTATTATAACAAAATATCAAATATCACTTTAGATACTTATGATTCGATAAATAGTGTAAAAACATAATGCCTCCTATTTTGTAGGACATCTAAGATATATGTTATTTTTTCTTCATTGCTTGTGCCTACTAGTGCAAGTAACTATGGACATAGAAATCTAACATCTAGTCGCTTGGTCACACAATCACAATATAGATGCATTTACAAGGAAATAAAGGAAATGATTAACAAAATACTTTAAACTGTATAATATAAATAAGAATTATGATTTGAAAGTTAAAAGTAAACTCACATTTTAAAAACTTAGATGCAAGATATATTTATCTCTTCCATGGCTAAGAATTGCATGATGTCATTCTTGGTCAAATAAATGTCATATTCATAACCCATAACCTCGACATCTATATAAACATAGGTGAATGTATTATTCGCTACCTTCTCATCTATAGAAAATAACATTTTCCTTGGCTTAACAAGAGGTATCTCTTAGGTCAAAGTTAGTTAATCAGTTGGTTGAATCATTGATTCTTTGGTCTGTATACTCTCAACCTCCCTAACCTCCTCCATAGCTTAATTGACATGTATCAAATTATATGAAATTTAGATATTAGAAATATAGTAAAATTGAGTTTTTCAAACATCATTACTTATTAGATAGAATATGATACCTTTGTATTCAAAGTGATAAGACTCTTTAGCCATGTGATGAAAGTCTTAATCGCTTGGCCTACTATCCCTAATTCATTTGTTGACACTGGTAGTTTTATACTTTAATCTCGTAAAGTATCAACAATGACCTTTGAATGCTCAATTGACAATTGTTGGCAATGGATGGTGTAACTGTGAAAAACCCTTCCATATGCCATAATATGTCCTTTGGGAGTCAAAGCTAGAAGGCATTTTACTCCTTCCTGTATAGACAAAAAAATCAAATTGAAAAAGTTAATTATAATGTTATTTTCAAAGAAAATATTAGAAACTACTTACATAATAAAGGAAGTTTAAACTTTTAGTGATAGTCATTTACCTTCAGTAGCTCCGCAAATGGGTTAAGGTCTCCCAGGTAGCTAGCTTTCATGCTACTAGGCGAGGGAGCAAGATGGATCTTCGAAAGTGAATGCATGGCCATTTTCTAAATATAGTCAAGCATCATCTGAATTTCTTCTTCTTGCTTGGCTCGATTTTCCTCTTTCAATTGACCAGTAATCTCCTCTCTCATCTTCTATGTCACTTGAATAATAATCTCTATAGTAAGATCCTCCATAGACACTCATCATCCTCAGAAACATTGTAATAATCCCCCAAAATAGGCCTTGAGACTTACTCCTCCTTAACCCCTTTAACATAGTTGAAATGCTTTTTAGTTCCTGACGTAACTGTTAATATGTCCATTTCTTCAGATGGAGTAAAATCTCCCTAGATCGATTGTTGCATAAGAAAATCTTATGACATATATACAATTAAGAATAGTTATTACAACTTAAAACTTACAATCACTTAAGGATATTTATTATAATTTAAACTTGTAAATTACTTACAATTTTCTCAGCAACTATTTGGCTTTGTTCAGTTATATATTCACGTTTTGTATTGACCTTGACTCTCCTTTACAGTTCATGTCGAGATATTGAAATAACTTGTGGATTAGACTGATTGGAAGCTTGTTGTTCTGTAAGCTTTTATTTCAATAAAGCTTGCTCAAACTTCACATATCTATCATGAGACAACCTATATTTATATTTATTTTTAGTTTGTGTTCCTTATTGGCTTCATTCGTACCTTGTGAATAGAAAAAATAATCGATAAGATAGGCAAATTACTCATAATATATAATTGAAAAAAAATAAGGTAAGATGGCCAAATTTACCTGAAAAACCTCGGATTGACATTGATTTACACATTCATCCCATACTTGTTAATCGAGGAAGTTGTATTTCTTAAGAAGTTTTCATTACCCTCTCTCTTGAAGGTGATGTAATCCCTTATCAATCAGTTCTTGAAGTCTTTCCACCACTCCTCTATAAGCTTTAAGACTTATTTTCTCTTCCCCGCATCAACATCAAATGTGGTCTACAAGACAACACATACATACATTATACTTATATGTTATTATTCCAAGAATATAGTTATATATATATATATATCTTAAACATAAATTAGGGATAAGTAATACATATCAAGATAATTTCCAATGCTAAATATTAATTAGCACTCTCGTACATGGCAACATTCCAATATAACTCTTTTATTTTGAACTCGCAGCCCCAGTACCTTGACCTTTAGCATTAAAGTCAACCTTCATCTTTCTTCTACTACAAATAAGGGTCATTTCCTTCATAAGGGTTTTACCCCTCCTATCCTTCTCAGTATGCTGAAAAGAATCCATATGATTTTTTAAGAAGGAAAAAAGAAAAAGATGTTAACCAACAAACAAATATTTCTAAAACTAAACATACCATCCTATATTATTGAAATATATATATAAAACCATTAGAAATTAAATTATTTTTGTTTACAAATGGTGAAGAAAAGATGAGTATTTTTTAACCATATTACTCACTTTTAATTATATTTATACAAATTATTATATCAATTTTATTTTAAATGGAAAATGGCTTTTATGAATTGCATTTGATGATTTTGAATGGAAAATGGTTACATTCAAAGTTTCGATTTTATTATGTATAATACAATGAAAATCTTAAACGTATTCATAACCACTCTAGTAAGTGATACAAAATAGGGCATGCATGACTAGGCATTCTCTACTAAGAAACACAGCCAAAAAAAAAAAAACCTTATCTAAAAACATTTCTGATAATCAAACTAAAAAATAAAAGACGAAAAAAAAGTTAAACCCTAAAAATATAAACCATTAACAAAGAACAAAACAGAAAAAGTAAAAAAAATGCCAACATAACTTGGCAAGGAAGAAACGTACACGATGCACCATTGTCACTTTATATATTATTCCCGCATTAAAAATTTTTATATATTTTTTTTCATTTTGTTTATACATCGGTAAATCATTATAAATGACATCATTTCTATCTTTCGATATTGGTGTTCTAAAAAAAATTGACATCTATCCTTGAAATAGTCAACTTTAAAAATAGGAATCTAATATTATATGTCATAACATTTTTTTGAATTAATTTCATCCATTTTATTTTTTAGATAATAATATTATTACATTTTTATATATAATTTGCCAAAGGCTAACTATTTTTTGAAAAATTTTGTCAAGTAAATAATAATTAAATACTTAAATTATTTTATCCATTTAATAATATTTCAATAATTGAATTATTTTGCACATATGATAATATTTAATTTTACAAAAAATTTTATAAATTGTGTTAAAGATGTTTGTTTGTATTAAAAAAATCAATGTCATTTCTATTAATTTGTTTTATTAAATTATACAAACATGCTCCAAACTACATTTTTACATAAATATCCGAAAGAAAATTAGGACAAAAACATTATTATTGAATCAAGCTTCTAGGTTACTTATAATAATCCAACAAGAAAATTGGGACAAAAACATTATTATTGAATCAAGATTCTAGATTGCTTGTAATAAAATAATATTAAATTATTAAAGCTTCTAGAATTACTTGAAGCCTATTGTTTAAAGGATCAATTTATATGCCCTGTTTAAAGGGGAAAAAAGGAAACAAAACTTACAAACTAATCATAAAAAAAATGAAAGAAAAAGGGAAAAGTAAATTATAAGCCTTTAAGCAAGCTTGAGTAAAATGATATTAAGCAACAATGTATGTAATTTTTGCTCTTACGAGCATATTACTTACTTAGGAATAAGAGTTTGCAAAGTGGAGCACAAGAATTCCATTCCACAACTTAAATAATCGTTCCAAATCTGTTTAAATTGTTTAACTTGTGGAATGGAATTTTTCTACTCCACTTTTAAACTACTTTTTCCAAAAGCAAGCTACAATATGCTAGTTAATGAGAGAGACATATTGGTCTTTTATAATGCAAAGAGACTTTAGAAGTTGTTTATTAATGTTGAAACTGACATGTAATAACATATATCTATGTTAGTTACTAATTAAAAATCGACGTTTAATATACTTCTTTTTGTATAATAGAATGTAAACATGTCGAATTTATTTTGAATTATTTTGACTATTTCTATTGTCTTGATAAAATGAAAGAAATTAATGATCATTAGAGAATTTTATAATTTCCTAGTCTTAGAAAATAAAAAATTAATTGTGATATCATCATATCAATAAATTAGTTTATATAAATAATTTGATTAATAATTCAATTGATAAATTAATTTAAAAATTATTTGACCATAATCAAATAAATCATGCATTATGTTATAATAAAATTCTTTGAAGTATAATCAAATAAGAATTTATTTGATAAATTAATAATTTTTTTGACATTTTTTTGCATTTTTATTGTAGTGAAAAAATTTACGTCATTTCTAATTTTTTTTAACATGATCATTATAAAGAGTATAAGGTCTGTTGTAATTTTATGCGATTGTTGCAAGCTTGAGTTGCGTATTTAGAGCAGTCCTTAAGGATTATTCTGCCACAGTAGTAAGTTTATTTGTGGCAATCCTCCAAGATTAAACAAGCTCTTCCTGATTTTCTCAGGGATCAGAACTGCAGGATCAGGATTGAAACTAGTAACCTAGAATAAAATGAAAAATAGAAAAGAGAGAAAAGATTGTTACTGTTGTGTATTTTGAGGCTGGTATGGACTGGCTATTTATAGAGCTAAGGGGGAGACAAGTCCGTTGGTAACCATAAAGTTTGATATAATGGTTGTAAGAGAATTGGCAGACAAAATCAAAATGTAATAATTTCATTTGATGGCACCTTAAATCTGGCAGTTGTTGAAAAGAATTTAAAATTATTTAAATTCATTTTTTTTAACTTTTTGAAATGCACACACATATCTAACAATCCCCCACCTATTTCAAAAAGGTTAAAAAGGAAGAAAGAATTTCTCTGGGTTACATATATGAGCATAAATGTTTCGAATCTGCTATCTTTTGGACTATGAACCAGACCTAACCAGATATGACTTAACATGCAGAGCTATTGGTGAAGTGTATTACTTCTATGAACCAAAACTCTTAGTCGTAAGTCAGAGACCATATCTATCACATTACTCCTCCACAATTCCTGCTGTTAACGCTGTTTTGCGCTAATAGGCCATGCTCGCGCCTAGTAATTCATGAGTGCTCTAGAGATTTTGCCATAATCTCATAAAAGCGGCCCCACTCTACACTCATATAGGTGATTTTCATCAAGTATAT
>JANHAO010015926.1:0-14658 GCA_026873985.1 Saraca asoca | reverse complement strand
TTTATCCCCAAATGGTATTCCCACGGGTATAATCCGTTGGAATTTCCGTTGTAATATTTATCCGTTGGAATTAACCGTTGGAATTCCCGTGAGAATTTCAAATTCCAACGATAGGTTTTCTAACGGAATTAAATCCGTTGGAATTTCCGTTGGAGTGCCAAATTCCAACGGATTTAGCTATAATTCCAACGGATTTTTTCTGTTGGAATTTCGACATTTTCTTGTAGTGAAGAGATGAGGTGCAATACTATCTCTATTCTAGCACGCCTGCAAAATGACTCATCTACTTCATAGAAGAAAAAAAAATCTCTTTCAAATTTGTCAAGAATATAATTTGTTTAGAAGGCCAAAAACCTTATCGAGAAAGAAGGAGAGGTTAAGAAAGGAAGTGAATATAAGAACAATGATAGAATCTAAAATCAAAGTAACACGAATTTAACTTACTCGTAATATCAACTATTTGTCTATTTGCTAGCGTTATCACCTTTTGCCTAATTCTAATTGTAACGGCCAGAGGAGAAATGAGACAGTCAATTAGGGTATGATCTGATTTATTTTCGTCTAAACAAGTCAGATTAAAAATATTAAATAGGTCTATAGATTAAATATAATTATTTTAAATTTGATTTGTAGGTCTATTAAGTCAATTTATTTAATAATTAATATATTTATATGTAATATATAAATAATATTTTAATATATTCATTTATATATTCAAACATAACTAGATTGGGAGCATATTTTAGATCTCAAAAACTTCAATTTATTGTTTTATTTAAAAGATTATTTATATAATTAAGCTTTTAAAAAAACTAATAGATTGAATCAGACACCTTTAATTAATTAGATTGAATCTAAATGTTGATTTTATATAAATTAAAAGAATAAATTCACAGTTAGTACTTTATAAAATAAATCTGACCTCAAAGATAAAACTCAATCCAATTATTTTCGCCATTAACAATGACTTGGCATCATTTCACACCAAGTCTCAAAATTTCGTCCCATTATTAGCATAAACAAATAAAAAACTTTAGGCCACAAGTTACAGATAGCTGAGCTTGATTTAAGTTCACTGTGTATAGACAACCGTACACAGGAATTTCAAAGCTGGTGGAGATGTGATTGACAAGTCCTATGGTGCCTCCCCCATGTTTGCATCAATCATTTATTGTCTAAACACCATCTTGCTCTTGCAATGGTAAAACTTATCTTCACCCGAACGAGTATAATAATATTATACCACATTTTACGTACAGGAAAGGTTGTATAGCGTGAACCTTACGTGCCAAGTACATGACAAGACTTTGAGGGTTTATTTGCTAAGAGTCTTTAATTAGATGGCATTTAATTTTTTTTATATCTGAAATTTGATCTTAAATTTTTTATATAAATATAGTATATATATATTATTCCTTTTTATTATCATAAAAAAATTGAAAGTCTATTTAATACATTATATAAGAGAGATATAACAATACAAATAAACAATATCATATTTTAATCAATATTTGAACCTCACACAAGATAGTATAATCTAACTTGATTTACTTATTTTATATAGTTAATATATAATAAATTATGCCTAATCCTTTGGACCTGTTAAAATAATTAAAATAAAATTTATTATTTTCATTTATCCTTAAATTTTGTTTGGATGGTAGAGAAACAAAGAAAGAAAGAAAGAAAAAAGATAGATGATATTTTCTCTTCTTGTGTTTGGATAAAAAGAAGAGTGAGAAGAAAGAGAAGAGACAAAAGAGCTTTTTTAGATAATCAAGTTACAATTATACCTAATGATATATGATTATACATACTTGTGTAGAACTAGGTCCAATACTCTAGTAGGTATAATTCAAAATAACAAAATAATATAAAAAGCTTATATAATTTTAATTCAATCTCTCTCTCTCTCTCCATATATATATCCTCCTTTTATGCTATTTATATTCTATATATATTTCATATTATACATATTTTATATGTGATTTTATTTTTTATATTATTATTATTCTATATGATATAGAATAGCATATTTACATATAAATATTTGATAAAAAATATTATTATTATTGTTTTACAATTTATATTTTATTTTATAATAGAACAATAGAAAAGACTTTTTCAATAAAGTTAGACGACACAGTCAACTTAAGTATACCCCAATCATAATTTCTTTAACCATCTCCATTACCTTTTTAACAACGTCGTGAAATCAATTATTTTCAGTTGGACTTCTTGTCCTAATCTTCCCCCCCCCCCCCCCCTCCCAAATGACTTTGTCACATTATAGTTGATTTAAGAGAAAAAAAAATCAAATCATTGATTTAATTTATTATTTGATATTTTTATTGAATAATATTCAAATTTTATAATTATTAAATAATATAAAATAATTATAATTAAATTATTTTTAAGACTAAGGATAGTTTTGTTCAAACAAACATTTTAATATTATAATGTTATTTATATTTATAATAACAAATAAATAATAGGTTAAATTAATTTGTTATTATTTATAATTTTACTTAATTTTTAATTAAGTCTTTATGATTTAAAAGTTTTAATTCGGATTCTTATATTTATTTTTTATTTCTATTTTGATACTTATTTTCATTTTCTTGTTAGATTTTGTTAGTAATTAGTTCATATAAATAATGATTTATTTTCAGTTTATTGAATTAGATACAAAAGACTCATTATTTTTTTTAAGATGAAATAATTTCACAAAAATATCATAATTTTATCTAAGTTACTTACCACTTACATACAAATAGAAATTGTTCGAAAGCTTTACATCAATAATTGTTAAATCACATTATAAGAATGTTGTCCATTCATGTCAAATGTTAACAAAATCTAACATAAAAATAATTGAAAATATTCTATTAAAAACAAAAAAATTTAAATTACGAGGACTTAATTAAAAATTAAGTAAAATTATAAGAAACAGAAAAATAATTTAATCTAAATAATAGTATAAGCTCACACTATATATCAAACTACTTATATAATTATATATCAAACATGTAAATATTATATCTTATCTATTCATTATTTTATCTTACACTGTCATATTTGTATCTCTCCTATCCTATATTATATTATTATCTCTTTCAAACATGTCCTGATTCCATAGTTTATATTATACCACATACCTTATACCATGAAACAAGCCCTGATAACCTAATCGAAGTGAGAGACCAAAGAAAATTGAGGTAAAGGTTGTATAGCTGATTTTTGGGGTTTCTCCATTCTGTTAAAGAGGGTATCTCGAATTTCTTTTTCTTTTGCCTATCTGTACATCATTAATTTTTTTTATTTATTTTTTTCTTTCTCGCAACGATGGATGCAAGATTCACGGAGAGTGAAAATTCAAACAGTAAGAATTCAAAAGTAAAATTATACTTTAAAATATTATTAATTATTTATTTTTTAATAATATAATTAAATTTTTTTTGAAAAAGACAAAAAATATACATAAATAGTTTTAAATTTTGATATATATAAAAATGCTCAAATGAATATACTAAAACCATTAAATATTATAATCTTATGCTTAAAAAAATGCACTAGCCTAAATATGAATAGTATTATGGCCTATAGACTTCTTAACATGGAAGATAAAAATATCTTATAAATTTATAATTGTTAAAAATAAAAAAATTGTTAAAAAAATTATCACGGAATAGAAAGAGATCAACATGTATTCTGGCTTAATAGAATATATAAAATTGGCTGCACCATGATAGCAGGAATTTAATATTCTTACAACCTCTTATCAAATTCAAACTAAAAATAATAGAGAAAAATAAATTCCTTCGTAATCTAAAATAATATCTGGCTGTTCTCGTAATTTATATCGATAATTGTTATTATATTCATGCATATGATACAATTTTTATTACTATTTAAAGATCGATAACACTATTTAACAAATTATACCTTTTAGAAATGCACCAGTATTCTTCTTAAATATTCTATGGACATTATATTTTATGGAAACCATCTAATGACAAAATACAAAACTTGCTGAATACTTTGGAATACATCAATAGGTACACAATAAATATATAGATATAGATGGATTGATGGATGTGATTTGTGATAAACAAGAGGGCTATCAGAGTTAAATCAACAAAAAGGTAATCAAATTATGAATCAAAGATAAAGAGAGACTATTGATTGGTGCTGTGCAACAGGAATAGAAACCAATATGAATCTGGCAGCATGTGCAGAAGTTTGATTCATACAAAAAATAGATTTTTGTAGAAAGTTAAATTTTTTTTACAATCAATTATTTTTATATGAATTTCTCGAAAAGTGTTGATTTGATTGGCATTAAAAAAGTATAATTTCTTAAAAAATAAATTTTTCTGTGATATTTGTTTTAACTGTAAATTTTTTTTAAAGACTAAAATATTCTATAAAAAAGTTATACTCGTTTATTAAAATACTAGGCAGGTTTTTAAAAGGGTATTCTTATATTATTTAAATTTTATAAGAATAATTTTATATTTTTATTTTATTAAATACATAGAAAATAGTACTTATCTAAGGAGTTGGATAAGTAACTTTTCATACTTTGTGGAAAGTAGAACTTCCTGAAAAGTATAACTTTTTTTATTTTTGAGTTATTAACCAACCAAATGACTATCAAAATATTTTTTACTTCTTGAAAAGTTGTATTTGTTGTAAAATTTTCTATGAATAAAATGATTTCCTAATATAGATATATAAGGAAATTTGTGACAAGTGACATGAAAAATAAATGCCTAATCAAAATTGCTTTGCAAAGTAGTAACTATTTTGTCACATCCTCTGCTAACCACCGGCTATCTATTAAATCTTACTTACATTCAATTCTTTTATATACACTTTGAGACATTTCAAAGTAATTTTTTTTTATAAATTCTGAAATTTAATTATAGCTTGTAAATCTTCATTATTTATTAGAGGATGTACATAATACACTTAAAAAATTAAGATATATCAAACTTTTAATATTCTTACACCCTGCAAGCTATCTAGATAGAATAATTTCCAAATCTTTATCATTATCAAACAAATGGTATAATATACAGACTTTTTTTATTAAAAGAAATGGGGAAAAATTCATTTTATCCATTTGTATTATGACTTTAATTTTAATTTATCACTCATAGTTTAAAATTACAAAGAGACAATCCTATTTTATTAACACTTTGCTCATTTACATTAATTTTTTGTCTAAATCTAATGAATTTTGTCATATGTGCTCCTTATTTAGATTTAATTTAATCTTAATTACACTCACATTATTCTCGATTTCCTCTTTTACCTAAAAATCTGATCTCAATTTCCTTTTTTGTTTAGATCTGAAATACCAAGAGTCAAAAGTAAAATTTTTTTTTTTAGGATTTTGAATTTAAGCGAAAGAGAAAATTAGAAATAATGAGATGAAATTAAGAAATACGTGATTAACATGTAATAAAATTTATTAGGTTTGGATAAAAATAAATATAAATAGATAAAATATTAACGGTATAAATAATAAATTATCTTTTTGTGGAAGTTTAAATCATAAATTAATAAATTAAGATCATAATCATTGGACAAATAGATAAAGTCTATTTTTTCAAAAAAAAAATTCCAATTAAAGTCAGACGCCATTCCACTTCTTTAAAAGTAATATACGCTAGGCAATGTAACTTACAAATTTCAGGTAGTGATAAAATGGTACATGAAGTTAACAAAATTCACTTAAATTCTATATTTTAATTATTTATTATGACTTTTAATTTACAAAAATATCATTATTTAACTGATTAAGAGAAATCATCCACCACTGCCTACATCATTCTTCAAGTCACGTTCCGCTGGCTTTTCTTTCTCAACTGGGGGCTCTGCTACATCTAAGTTGATGCCTTTAGCGTTGGATTTTACGTTGCTTCCATTCCATGCAATGCACAAGTGGTCCCCCTGCTACCACAACAACAAAAAAATAAAAATAAAACTGCAACGACCTCGTGACGCCCTATGATTAGTTCGTACGAGATTATATGGTGGGCCCACGAGTCTGATCAGTGATTGGCTCAGCTAATCAATGATACGTGTCAGTAGTTCATGTGGTCTACTGTTGTTGAGCTTGATTGACTTTGAATTTCGGACTACGATAACCGATTGGTACAGTAGGGGACTGTTGGACACGTGTCTCCGCCGCCTTCTTGATTGCCTTCACTCAGTGCTACAATCACACATCTGGCATCTGTCAGCCACGCTCCTTTTCCAATTTAAAATGTTCATAATATTTTTTACTTCCTAAATTAATTTATAAGAAAAGTGGCATCAAATTTTTAGTTTTTGGCACAAAATTTGTTAACTAATTGTATAAATCATTATGCCTTTATTTAATCCAATCTATAGAAATTAATAACATAAGATAGGTTAGGGATTCTATTAAATCATTTGAGTAATCAAAAATTATATATGTAAGAAATATAATGTTTAAAAAGTAATAGATATATATATTATTTAATTAACTACTAATTGATAAAATGAGAAATAAAGTCTTATTTTTTATAAAATTTGACAAGTTACTTATCTATCTTTTTCTTAAATAAGAAGAACTTATTATAAAAATTCTTAATTCACATTATTAATTAAAAAAAATTTAATATTTTTTTTGAGAAGTTCATAAATAAAATTTAACTTCTTGTAAAAATTGATTTTTTTATGTGAATTAAATGATATATAATTCCACAGGCCAGCCTTTGATATAATACAATGTACATTGAATTATATAATGTCTTTGATGTTTATATTTGAATGTTTTTTTTTTTAAAAAAAAAAGATATAGACATAATATGTTGTACAATAAATTTTTACTCATGGCCACCAATTCAATAGGCACATCACTGCCAAAAATTCGCCAACCAGCGATGAAATTTTCCATCTTTAAATGAGAGAAATCTTTGTTAAATGCTGGATTTAGTGACAAAAAAAAAAAAAAACAATGTGACGATAATTCAATTAACAACAAAATTAATAAATTCATCATAAATTTTGTTGTTCAACTTGTCTCTAATATTTACCACTTAATTTACAAAAAAGATAGATGATGAATTAATTTTGGGAACAAAAAATCTATTAGTAAATGAAAAGAAATTGTATTTAGCATGGAATTTTCATCACTAAGCCATGTTTTTTTTAATCAATTTACTGATAAAATATTGTCATTAGATTAATTTTGTTGCCTTAATTAGTAAAATTAAAAAATTTCGAATAATTTTTCCATATTAGGGGAGGAAAGTTCTCTCACTCAAACAGAATCCAATGCAGAAATCACTTTTCATCCATAAATAAATTGCATAGAAACAGGAACCACAAGCCACAATCTCACGAGCCAAACAAAACAAAGTATATATTATAAAAATATGAGGCATAAATAACTTTAGAGTATTAACAATATATTAAATCAGCCAGACAATCAATATTAATCTATATTGATACCTTGTTTAACATTTTAACCTGTTTTGGTTTACAAGGAAATGGGGTCAAGATTCTCTGTGAGACTCATCCTTCCCTCATTTTTTGATGCAAGCCACTGAACATGATATTTTTGTCTGGTCTGAGGATGATTTAAGAAATTTCTTCAAAATTATGAAGTCAGTCAGACACACTGATTGGTTTCTGGTTGTGCTATGACTTTTCATGTCTATCCCAACCTTGCAATATTATACCACATAATTAGGGACAAATTCAGAGACAACACTAAATTATAGGTTGTCTAATTAGGAACAAATTTAGAGAAAACAAAACAGCTATTATTTATTTATATCATTACCAATGCAATCACATCTGATGTTATTTTTGAATTTTTTTTATATTTTAAATTTGAATTCACGACGTTATGATATTTTAATACTCTTGATATAAAAAAAATTATTATTTAAAAATTTCAATAATGACTTTAGGAACCAAAATTTTCAATGGGGTTTCACAATCAAACTAACTATCACTCTGATTGCTGTGACAAGAAGGTGTAGCATCATGCATGTTGTTTGACTAGTAATAGCTAGCATTTTGCTGAAAGTGAATGCATTCATTTGGAATAGTAGGCTGGATTCAATATAAATAGTCCGAGTATCTTAGGCTTAAGATGGTAAGTGTAGCATCCAGATAATATATAAATATTCTAATATTTTATTTAACAGTTAGTTCATATCTTGAAATATATTTTTTAAACTAATACATATAGTTATATGTATAATAATTATTTTTTTTGTATTTATGTAATTACTTTCTATAAGTGGATTAATTAAGTACATAACCCGATGTTAAGTACTTTTCTTATTCGTATTGATTCCTGAAAGGAAATTAAGACAGACTAATTAACTGGTGTAGATAGAATAACTGAATCCAAGTTGGAGTTTGATATATATATATATATATATATATATATATATATATATATATAATATCCTAATTCAATGTCAAGTCTGTCATATGCTCGAACTCAAACTTGGTTGGATGTTGTTTGTTTATTTTATTGAAAGATATTTTTTTTATAAAAAATATTTTATTTGCTTATGATTATTCTTATAAAAATTTAAGATTATACAATATATTTTATTATCCTAGTCCAATATCAAGTCTGTCATGTACTCCAACTGAAACTTGGTTGGATGTTGTTTGTTTATTTTGTTGAAAGATTTTTTTTATAAAAAATATTTTATTTGCTTATGATTATATTTAAAAAAATTTAAGATTATATAATATATTTTATTTTTTTAATATTACATGTAAGAAGTGAGGTGAAAAAACATCTATTTCTTTAAAGTAAAAATTATTTTCCCTGTTACATGCATAATTTTACTTATTACAACGTATATATGACTTAAACCTATTTTTATATTTACAGATAAAATTTTTAAAAAAGATTTCTCCCAACAAAACATTCAAAGACTGAAATTTATAATATTTTATTTAAAGGTGACCTACGTGTATATGCCACATACCTGCACCTCACTTGCTCGACAATAAAAAACATACCCAAAAAAAAAAAACTATATTACCTGCATAAAAAGTATTGCCTAAAAACATTTTTCTCTTTTTAATTGTTGTTTTTTCATATAGTGCGTTAGTCTTTCATTTTAATTTAAAAGATTGATTAGTTAACCAGCATTTAACAATTTATTCCTTACAAAATAAACAGATTTTAATTTAGTCGCTGAAAAAATCTTACTAGCTATAATTTTTTTTTAAGGGAGTTAAAATAATTCTTTTATCAAATATCAATATGAAAGTCAATAAATTTTTTAATATAGTGATATAAAATCTGATATGTCAATTTAATTTTTTGTTATTATATGATCCATTATTATCAGCTTCTAAAACCTATAAAATCCTACATTATGCTTTTTATCTTCTTCACGACCCTTTTTGAGGCATTTGATGCAGCAAAGATGGAGACTACTCTAAGGGTTGTCATAACCATGGTGAACAATTAACTCATTCAATAAACCTAATATATAATTAACATGCTAAATAAATACATAACAACGCTACAAAAATGTATCTATCATTATGTTCAATCCTTTTTAAATTAAAAATCCATCTTTTGGATTAGTTTTATTATTATTATTATTTGACTGAAATGGGCGTACGTACATTAACTTCTTTAAGAACCAAGGATAAGACATTGTATATTTTTCAAAGATTAAATAGTTAATTTACTACATATGTATATTGACGGCAGATTATGTGCAACTTGATTATAAAATATGTATACAAAATAAGTTATAACAATATCCATTCATCACGGTTTTATATGGTTTAAGAACTAATACTGTGTTTTGTTGTTCCTTTTCTCAAACAGCAACATTAGTTTTTATATTTATTTGGTCATGAGTTATATCACTTAGTCACCAAAGCTAAAAGAAAATTTTCTTACTAAATTTGTTATTCCTCCTCTTATTTCTCATATGGATAACGATTAATACAAGATTATTGGCTTTATAATCACAAACAAAATGAGCCTAATTATCAAGACTTAAAATTATCAGCACGTAAACAAACCATCCAGAACTTTTAATAAGTGTCTTTCTGTTCATCCATTCTCCTAAGAGATAAATTTTTTGAGAAATTGAGTATTTTCACTGTTAAACTATCAATTTTACATTAAGATTAATATTTTTTTTCATTTAATTCATTATAATTTTAGCCATCAACAAAAGAATTCAACAATGAAAACACTCAATCAATCAGAAGATATATCTCTCAGTAGAAGTAATTTTTTTCCTTTTTTTTTTTTGGCCTTTCCTCTCGGAGAAACAAGAAAAATCTCATTGTAATTTATTGTAATATTGCATGAGAAATGAAGAGTCGTCGAATTAGGGCTTCGCAGAAGAGGGTGGAATTTTGGAAATTCCTTGTCTTTGAAATTCACCCATCACGCTATCCAGCGCTGGAGCTCTGAGTCCGAGAGGTAGCGGCAGCCATGGTTTTGATAAAGCATCTCCTATTGCTGCATCTATGCTCTCCTTTGACTGTCAAAACAAAAAACACCATACATACAAAATCAAAATTCATTATATATAACCTAATCTACTTTTTTTAATAAGAAGATATAATCTAATCTACATATAATTAATAACTATTGTGTATTATAATTACTTCATCAGTTTCTTGTGTTTAGTTACTAAATATTGATGGAAAATGAAACTACACACAGCTCATGGGAACGATGATATGATTCAAATTTTAAAGAATAGAATTGATAAAGAAAGAGAATAAATTTTTTACCGGATGTAAGTCCAAGAGGGTCCGGGGGCCGGATTGTCCGGTCGGGAGGCCAATGCCGCCGGCATCAACTCTGTACATGGCATGGGGTGGAGGTGGTATGCCCGGGACAAGAGGAGAGGCAAATTTCTGCACAAAAATGATGACATTTCTTCAATAGTGAGCCAAACACACACTGCAGTTAGTGAGTAACATGGCAACATTTTAAATGTTAATGTTGTAAAAGGGTTCAAATTCTTAAAGAAGGGGACAAACTTAGTGCCTCCAAAAGTGTAAGGAATGAGTAGTTACCGTTGTAGTCAGAGGTTGTGCAAAATAAGGAATTGCTGGGGTTAGTGCATTTTGGCCCTGTATAAAAAAGGAATATTCCAAGTCAAAGAAAAGCACATATATAAACATAATAGGCTTCCTTCATTTTGGAAAATTTAAGTACTCATATGTTATATTTTGTCATAATATATAATTAAGTGATTCTAGGGTTCATTTGCAAGTTAGCTCAGGGTTTCAAAGATTAAGAGTTGACCCGTTGGTGAAAAGAGTGCCAATAAGAAGGATCAAGTGCTGTTGGTGGATGTGGAGGAGGGGCCACCGGGGGCGCCCATGCTGGTGGCGGTGGGGACGGCGGATACATGTGCATAAATGGCTGGTCCATTGAGGGATGACCCCATACATGTAAGCCTCTAAAATGGTGAATTGGTGTCATGGGAGGGAAACCCATGGTGGGTGCTAGCCATGGGCTAATGTCTCTCTTGCCGCCGCAGCCTCCTCCTCCGCCCGCGGTTGCTACGCCGTATATTTGACACCTTTGACTCCAGCTTGCTGCTTCAACTTCACGCGCTAGCAAATTTTTTCTATGCGATCGATATTTCTGCAAAAAATCATCTCCATATTTTAAAACTCTCCTCTAAGTCCTTGATTAATTTCAAACATATGTTTCGAGTCAGTATATGAACCAAATCTAGCTGGTGGAACAGAAAAGAGAACCAAAAATCCTATAAATTTTTTTCTCTTACATCTTTTTTGGACAAACCACCCATAAAACCAAATCTTTAAATTAAAAAAAAAATTCATTATATAAGAAAGCTGCAAGAAGTTCTGTAGTTGATCTATTAAAACAATATATATATATATATATATATAAATTCTTTTGAATATTGGTTTAGAAATTAATAGAAAAATTTTGAAAACAATGTAAAGAAGAAGGATGCATACTTGAAGGTGGCTGGCAATATTGTGGCGAGTGAGACAATCAATTCCCATAATCTCCAAAATCCTTGAAGGCACTGCCTTATCCACTCCTAGCTTTTCCACTGCTTGCACAAATCTTTTGTGCAATTCTGGGGTCCAATCCACCTACACACATCCCAATTAAAGAAAATAAAAACAATACTACTTTAGATACCACAAAGTTACACCCACAGAAATTCGATACGCTCTTCTCTCTCTTTTCAGCTTATCTTCTCTCTGTTTTCAGATTATATATAGCCCGTAAGGTAGTCGCACAGCCTTAGGTTTAGCTCTTTGTCTACATGAGCTTTCAAACAAACCAATCCACAGATCAACTGAAACAAGTTTCTTCGTCTCTTTGCTCTTTTAAATTCACATTCCATAAAAGAAGGAAAAAAAAATTAGAATTTTTATGAATTTGTGAAGCCTGATATGACACCTGCTCAGGCTGAAGTTACTTTCTCCTCTTATTGTTTTAAATTTGTATTCGTAAGAAAATAAAAAGATTAAAATTTTTATGAATCAATGGTACTAGAATATTATGTTTCATTTAATTTAATTTCTTTACTGAAATAATAATAATAAAATAATTGACAATTTACCTTCACTTTTCTCTTCCCTTGAGAATTATTCTGTGACTGTGCTGAGGATGATTTTCTTCCTTTTTCAACTTCCTTTGGCGATGGATTAACCACTACAGATTCATCTCTTTTGCTAACTATCTCCTGATCTCCTCGACTTGATCCAGCGTTAGAACCTGAACCTGAACCCAAACCTGTGCCCGAATTAATGGAAGACACTTTATCATCTTCTTCTTTCTTCGTAGTCGGATTATTGTCAACTTTATTTTCCAGCCAAGTCATCTCCGATTCCTCACCCCCGCCACCGGCTGACAACTCAGCGAAAATTTCTGAGTCCATCTCCAAATCCGGCAAGTTGATATCCAAGAAAAGATCGTCGAAGTTGATGCTTTCCAATAAATTCCGGTCGGAGAGGTCTGCAAAGTCATCGTCATCAACCGAGAAGCTCTCCATCTCTCCTTGGCTTTCATCTTTGGTGCTCCGAAGTGGTGAGACCGCAAGCATCAATCCGAAATTCCCAGTTTCTCACTCTAAATGAAAATTCAAAACCTTTCTATATCGATCTGTTGATATAAACGCTCTTTTTTAGTGAAGCAGTTCACGTGCTAGGGCGTGCAAATCTGGAAAAAGAATTTGATTTGTTGTAACTTTTTCTTCTGGTGAGAATGTAAAAGGAGCTGAGAAAGCTGGTGAAAACAAGGGCTATTGGAGTTAGAATGGTTTTGTTGCCTTTTTGGGAAGTGGCGAGTGTGAAGGAGAGAGCTTGGATCACCACCACAATTTAGTTGGAGCTTATAAAGAGATCTGCTTTTCATGTGCTTTGTTTGGGAGTGAGTGCTGCTAATCTCAAATTACTACTTCCATTTTAAATTTAATCTACATGATCAAAATTTTAACAAGTAAATTATTAAATAAGTGAGACGATTTTAAATAATATTTTGTATGTAGTTTAATGTATATATCAGAAAATTGAAATTTATGTTTTATTAAATGTCTATATATTATTTTTGTATGCCTACCTATATATGTATTTTTAGGCTTGTGGCTGTGACCCTTTTCGTTTTGAATATTCAAAAAGTGTTGGCTCATGAGCTTTATTTATTTATTTTGTTTACTTATAGGAATTTTGTAATGTACATTGGAATATATATATATATATATATATATATATATATATCCAGCCATGAATGTCTGCTAACTGTAGAAACAGAGAAAAAGAAAGGGTTGCAATTTTACATGGCATGTTGACGTTGGGGGACCAATTTGCCATTGTCTTGTATTTTGGCTTTTGTTTCCATGATAATCACATATATAGTTGGAAACTTCAAATAGGAGAGCTTGCTGATTGTATACGCTTCCTTTTTTTTTTCTTTTTTTCTTCTCAAATTAGACAATTATACATATCTGTGGAAGATTAATTTGGGCAGAAATATTAATAACTAAAGATATTTTTTTTATTTTCCAAAAAAAAGAAGATCAAGATCCCTTTATTTTATTTCTTCTCCCAAACAAATATTAGGTTTAAAACTTAAAACATAAGAGATATTTTCTAATATTGCTTTAGAAGTATTGGTTTATTTTTATGATTGACACATAGTTTATATCTAGTATTTTCATGAGTATGTGTCATTATTATTGTTATAGGCATTTTTCAGTACTGCATGAGATGTGCTAGCAAAGGCCCTGCAATAAATAAGTTCAAATGAGAAGAGTTAAGCTCATCGGTTTGCTAACTACACAAGCTTAGAATAAGGCTGAAGCCTTAACTCGCTAAGGGATAAGTCCTGGTCCACATAGTCAACAACCCACTGTATGTGAGCTCACATCGTCGAAAGTGAGCTTGCACAGTAAAAGGACTCGTCAAGGATAAACCTAAAGTAGGGTCCCTCTCAGACCAAGGTTCGTGGGAACTGATAAATGTTATCATAAAATGTATTTGCATAATATGTGTTATTATGTGTTGCATATTGTATGATTAATTGCTAGTTGTGCAGTATGCAGTTGTGAATGTGATGTGGGCTATTTTTCTTACAAATGAGATTTGTAATCTTTATTTGGGTTGTATTAT
>JANHAO010015925.1:0-14607 GCA_026873985.1 Saraca asoca | reverse complement strand
TAGGGGTTCTTGAATTTGCCAACCTTTCATTAGATGAACCTGAATTGGAGTCCTTCTTTTTAGATGAAGTTAATGGGAACATGGAAAAAGAGAAGGAGAATGAGAATGATGAAGCATTAGAAGAAATATTATGAATATAATATATTATGAATATAATGTGTTATATTTTCCTTTAACATATGTTATTTAATATTTTACATTATGAAACTTAAATTATTTTTAAATTTAGTTTGAGATTTTGAATATTTATTTGATCAATGTTTACACTTAAATTATTTTGTGTTGTAAAATTTTTAAATTATCTTAAATGTTTATTTTGAGTACTTATATTTATATGAAAAAATAATAATTATAATATATATATATACATTTAAAAATAAGCACAATATTTTTTAATATTTATAAATATACCCCTATATTTTTATTATTTACATATACGCCCCCGTGTCGGTATCTTATACTTTTTGAAAATGTCGTATCCCCGTATCCGTGTCTGCGTTTTCTCGTATCCGCGTGTTGGTATCTGTGCTACATAGATCACAACTATTCAAATATTTCTTGAAGTTAACATCTTATGGAGGATGATCAGCATTTGGAGTAATATCTTAAAAAAAAAAAAAACTACAGGTGAATCATTGACTTCATGAGTGTAATTCATATAAACAAATTGTAACTTCAAAATCTCTTTTAGTCATGTAATGTAGCTTTCAACTTCCACTGATAGAATACTTATACATCCACTAACACAGTTAATCAATCCATTATTGTCTATTACTAATGCTATAATATCTAGAACACACTTGAAACAAAATATGTCAAAGAATATAAATATTAATTACTCACAGATTACTTTACATGAACACATCAAACCCTATAGAGAATCAAGATTATTAAAAATACTATTAAACGTTACATGGTCACAAACATCTTTTACGATAGTAAACACATATACATAAAACTACCTAGTATATCATTACCATCCATAACTATAAATATTTAATAGCAACGCAAAGAAGCGATGCTAAATCAGACAATATGAATTCATAATATCAAACATATAATCTATATCAAAGATAACAATCATATATAAATGTTCCAACCATGTACATGATAATCACAAAACAAATGACTCACCTTTAATATGTTATTGGATTGTAACTTAAAAACCATGCACAATATAATCATTAATAGAATAATTATAGTACTCATGCAAGCACCATAGGCAAATAAATTTATATTGTAATTATGTGTTCCTCCTTATTTTTTTTGCTCCAGCCTTATCTGTCCCTTCTCATCTTACTCCTCCAGTCCAACCTCATTTGTCCCTCATCATATAAATAGGAATAATTCGCATAGTGGAATTTCCTTTTCCCATCTTGTTCCAAACTCTCTTATGCTTTTCATGCATTTCATATATTATCATTTTTCATTAATCTTGCCACTTTTGGGCCTTTTAAAAACTTTTCATTTTTCCATAATTTTGCACATATAGGGCCTTTTCATAACAAAATATTTTAAATACCTTATTGTGTGAACCTAACTTGACTTTCGTTTAGCTATCTGAAAGTCACTAATCTAGTCCTTTCAAAATTATTCTACAATCCATAGTATATTAGTTCAAAGTGAAGGTTCATAGCAAGGGTCCATAGCATAGGTCCAAAATTATTGTTCTTATTGTTAGTGAATACATTAGTTAGTTAAAGTGATAAGCCTATGTAGGTTAGGATAAATGATAAGTCTGGACATATTAAAGTCCTATTTGAACTCTATCTCTTCTACACATCTTTATTATAAATACATATGCTTGGCTCATTATAGAGCACAGCTTCATAATAATATTTTCTTTATCTCTCCTTCTTAACATAGTATCTACTGCCCTTTAAACCCTAGATATTTTCTCCTTTCCCAACCTAACCAAATAAAACTCATTCTCTCTCTTCCTTTTCTTGTTCTTTCTTCTTTTGATGCCATGAGTCATGACATTTTTCATTTGGTAGCAATTTTCAAATTACATGTTTGGCAGTAAGTATCCAGTGTCTAGATACAGCATCTGTGGTGACTGGTAGTCATCAATTTTGGTGAAAAAAATCAAATCTTTCTAGAAGCACATGCACAGTTCAGATCTGTCCAGAAGGTTTTGGAGTGAGTGAGGCAAAAACAAAAAGATCTGAGTTAATAGCGTAGTAGATCGATGAACGATGGACCTCCCTGGGAAGCATATGCATCATACGTGCACAGTTCTGAATGGCACGTGAGAACCACATGTAGAGCATTCTAGCGATGCGTGAGAAGCTTTTCGGCGACACGCTTCCTCCTGTAGCTCCTCAAGCAGCTGGTACACCTTCTTGTGTGGTTGAATCTTCGATCTAGAAAGTTCTGCTATAATTTTTCTTTTTTTTCCAATTCTAGTGTTGTTGTTTTTTGATTGTATAATCTATGATGGCTAACCACAATTCTGATCTGAGTATAAAACATGCACTACTTCAGTTTGGACATACTAGAACTAATACTCTTGCACTAGAGTCTAAGACTACTCAACGAATAATCATATCTGAAGAGGAATACGCTCGATATCTTCAATTCAAAGCCTCTCAACAAACATCACTCATCAACCTACTGCCACTATTGTTTAGACAGGTAATCCTGTTGCATATATCTCCAGTTCCAATACTAGATGGGTTACTAATTTAGGTGCTACTGATCATATAATGGGTAATACAAGTATCTTGTCTTCTTTCCATAACTCCTCTGCCTCCCATGTTACTTTGGCTAATGGGTCTATTGCTTTTGTTGTTGGAAGTGGTACAATCAATGTTGCGCCTAATATTTCTTTATCCAATGTCTTATGTCTTCCCAAGTTCCCATTCAATTTACTCTCTGTTAGCTAATTAACATGAACCTATAATTGCGGTGTTTTCTTTTTCCTTGGTTATTATGTTTTTTAGGATCTTTTGACAAAAAAGATTTTTGGTAAGGGATATGAATCTGGTGGGTTATATATGCTTAATGAAAAAGTTCCACAATTAATTGCTACATCTTCTAATCTCATTCCACATCAATTACATTATCATTTGGGTCATCCTTGTTTAGCGTCTTTAAGGAAATTATATCCTAGTTTAAAATCTATTTCTACTTTAAATTGTGAATCATGTCAATTTGCTAAACAACATCGTCCGTCTTATATTTCTCAAGTCAATAAACGAGTTGCATCTTCTTTTGAATTAGTACATTCAGATATTTAGGATCCTTATCCTATTATTTCCAAATCTAATTATCATTATTTTGTTACTTTTGTTAATGACTATTTAAGAGTTACTTGGCTTTATTTTGAAAAATTAATCAGAATTATTTGATATTCTTTGTGCCTTTCATGTTGAAATTAAAAATCAGTTCCAAACATTAATACATAACTTTCGAAGTGATAATGCTAAAGAACACTTTTCAGTAAAATTTTCTTCTTATTTGTCACGACACGGTATAATTCATCAGTCATCTTGTACAGTTGCTCCACAACAAAATAAAGTAGTAGAAAGGAAACATCATCACCTATTGGAGGTAGCTCGTGCTTTCTTGTTTCAAATGAAAGTGCCTAAGGTGTTTTGGGCAGATGCAGTTTCTACAATGTGTTTTCTGATCAATTTTATGCCACCTTCGATTCTTGATGGGCAAGTACCTTATACTCTTTTGTTTCCTTCTTAGACATTGTTTCCTTTCACTCCACGTGTTTTTGGATGCACATGTTTTGTTCAAGATCATCGTCCTCAAATTTCTAAGTTAGATCCTCGATCTTTGAAATTTGTCTTTTATGGATATTCTTGAACTCAAAAAGGGTATCGATGTTATTCCCCAGTATTAGGTCATTATATTGTTTCTTCTTATGTTAATTTCTTTGAGTCCACTCTATTTTTTGGATCTTCTCAGTCTTTATGCTGAGTGTTAGATTCTGAATTTATTAATGGTCATTTCGTTATGCATTCCACTCCCTAGGATACTCAGGTCTTTTCCACTAAAACTTGGACTTCTCCTCCTATTAAGTATGTTTACTCTCATAGAGTGCAGGTACCCGATGCAGTTCATCCTTCTACCATTACTGAGACATCAAGTAGAGCACCTGTTATAGAAATCCCATCAGCTTCATCTCCCCTACCGACTTCTTCCTCACAAGATCTACTTCCTGCATCTTCTAATCTTGACTTGCCTATTGCCCAATAAAAAGGTATTCGTAGTTACACTCAAAAAGGTACACATAATCACCCTTATCCTATTTCTACCTTTATGTCTTATTCATGTTTACCTATCTCATCACAATGCTTTATTGCCTTGTTGGATTCTATTACTATTCCTTAGTTTTAGAGGCACTTTCTCATGATGGGTGGCATGCTACTATGGAGGAAGAAATGATGGTCCTTAAGGCCAATCAAACTTGGGATGTTATGTCTTTATTGCACAGTAAGCAACCTATTAAGTACAAATGGTTGCTTACTGTGAAAGTTAATCCAGATAATTCAATTGCTTGGTTGAAAGCTCGCTTAGTGGCAAAAGGGTATGCTCAGACTTATGGCATTGATTATTCTGAAACTTTTTCTCCTATGGCTAAGATTACTTCTATTCATTTATTTACCTCTCTTGCTGCCTTTCAAAACTGGGTTCTTCATCAACTTGATATAAAAAATGCTTTTCCCTATGGTGATCTACTTGAGGAAGTGTATATCAAGCAATCATTTGGTTTTGTTGCTTAGGGAGAATATGAAAAGGACAAAGTGTGCAGGTTAAAGGAATCTTTATATAGATTGAAACAATCTCCTCAGGCCTGGTTTGGAAAATTTAGTGATTTGGTCATGGAATTTAGGATGAAGAAAAGTGATCATGATAATTCTCTTTTTTATAAACAATCAAATTATGGTTGTATTCTTTTGGCTATCTATGTGGATGATATTGTAATTACTGGCAGTGATAGTTTGGGCATTTCAAAATTGAAGATTTTTCTCCAATCCAAATTTTAGATTAAGAACCTAGGAGTACTTCGGTATTTCTTGGGTATTGAGATGGCTCTAAGTAAGCAAAGAATTTTCTCATCACAGAGAAAATATGTACTTGATCTTTTGAATAAGACAGGTTTGCTTGGGACCAAACCATGTGATACCCTATGATTCCAAATATTAAGCTTAGATTGGAAGATGGAGAACTACTAGAAAACCCAAATGATACAAATGGTTAGTGGGAAAATTGAACTATGTTACTATCACTAGGCCTGACATTTCCTTTCCAGTTAGTGTGGTAAGCCAGTTTATGAATTCTCTAAGAATCTCTCATTGGGATGCAGTTATTCACATATTAAAACATCTGAAAAAAGCACCTGGGTGTATAATCTTATACAAAAATCATAGCCATTGCAGAGTAGAAGGCTTTTCTAATGCAGACTGGGCAGGATGTCCTATGGACTGAAGGTCTACTTCAGGATACTGTATGTATGTTGGTGGAAATCTTATATCTTAGAAAAGTAAAAAACAAGCTATTGTATCTCGATCAAGTACAGAATCTGAATATCGGGCCATGACTTATGTTACATCTGAATTTGTGTAAATTTCTTACCTTCTTCGTTAACTTAGGACTAAGTCTTCTGGAGCTATGCAGTTATAGTGTGATAATCTGGCTGCCACTCATATTGTTACAAATCCAATTTTTCATGAACGAATAAAGCATATAGATGTTGATTGTCATTTTGTCAGGCAAAAACTCCAGGAAGGAATAATCAATTTTTGGCATATCAGAATTGGAGATCAACTTGCTGACTTATTTACTAAGGCATTTCCAGGAAAACGGGTTGATGATATTTGTAATAATCTGGGCATGTTTAATATCTATACTCTAGCTTAAGAGGAGTGTTAGTAAATAGGTTAGTTAGTTAAAGTGAGAAGCCTATATAGTTTAGGATAAATGATAAGTCTAGACCTATTAGAGTCCTATTTGAACTCTATTTCTTCTACATATCTTTATTATAAATACATATGCTTGACTCATTGTAGAGCATAACTTCATAATAATATTTTCTTTATCTCTCTTTCTTAACACTTATTATTATTTATTCCTTAATTATGATTTTATTTAGTTGCTTATATTTTAATCTAAGTCCCAAATCCATTTTGTTTCCAATCCAGTCTCACTCAATTGTTGTCCATGGTTCAAGACTTGGTGGCTTCATTAACCAAGCAGAGTGGTTTACACTTCTCGCATACACATAATAAAGAAATCAAACACCAGCATACTACATTCGTAGTGTAACACAATTTGAAAACTCAAAACTATTTTTGTGTACTTGATCACAACCAGTATAAAATATATAAGCAATATAAGGTTATATATATACACCACAAATTTATAAAATATGTATATATATGTACTATTGTACTACCATTTCTGGTGAGCCTATATACCCAATAATTAGACACATTACTCATACTAAATTTTATGATACCTTAGTAAAAAATCATAAACAATTGGTCAACAACATATAAATTAATCAAGTTTTCTTGAATTCATTTAATTTCAGTTTTTCTTAATTATAAATAAATTCTAGTTAAAGTTCAATATTTTACATTAATCGACCATGAAATTACAAGCTACGAATATATGAGGTAAAATCGTAGATTTTAAGCTCCTTAAGTTTAGTCAACAAAGTTTCTAGATAGAATTAACCTTTGGGCTCCTCAAGCTTTCTTTCCAGACTAGCATTTTTAAGTTTTCACAAATTTCTAATGTATTTAGTCATGAAAAAATTATTTATTTCATGTATTTCACTTAGAAATTAGATTTTTATTTTTGTTGAATAAATTCTTTCTTTTTTCTTCGTCTTCCAAACTTCACAAAATTTTCTATTACTTAGGTGCAATCAGTATGATCAATTCATAGTATTTTGAAGAAATTATAAAATTTGAGCTTTGCTCCTTGAGTTTATTTCCATAAAAACACATATTAAACTACAATTAAATTAATCAAAATTATATTCAAATCATCTGACATTTAATCAAACTATCCCCTCTAACACAGACACTAGAAATCCCAGCCACACCCACGTAAAATCATCTTAGAAGCCTCCGAAATTTGTTCTTTCTCTTGTTATTTTAACCACGAGTAGTGCATCAAGGCTTTAGCTTTAGCTTTAAAACAATTTGACACAACCTAAACGAGGTCTAGCCGAACAGAGGAAATTGTGGGATTTCAGCCACTCAACCACGCCTAGCAATTGCTGATGTTGGAACCCAACAGCATCTAGCAGAAGATAGAGATAAGAAGAGAAACAAGAAAACGCAGAGAATATAAGAAAAAGAAGGCTTAGGGAGAATCTTTTCATTACTCAGACATTGCATGGATATCAGGATAACAAATTCCTTTCCTTACAACACCTCAGCATACCTGACTAGTATTTTTAGACAATTAATAAAAACAAAACTATATGGCTCGTCCAACCCATAACACCAACAGAGGCCCATAGTGCAAAGCATAACCAAAATAATAATAAGAAAATAATTGAAATAAAAGTAAGAAAGCTTGGTCACTTATCAGCACCCCACTGCTCCAGAGAATCCTTGTCCTTAAGGATTGAAGGAGGCAAACTTCTTCATCAATTCATAGAGACACTCCCAATTTACATCTTTTGGGTAGGAATTGGTCCATTGGATCAATACTTCAGTGACAGCTTTGTTCCCTTTTGAACATATGTCTGTCCAAAATAGCCAGTGGTTCTTTGGACATTCCTCCATTTTCGTCTATTTACTGATAATTAAGACTACACATATTGGTTTCCAATATGTTTCTTGAGTTGAGAAACAGAAAGTAGAGTGCACCTTAGACTTTACTGGTAGTTGTATTTGATAAGGTACCTTCCCCACTTTTTGAAGAACTTGGTAAAGCCCAAAGTACCTTGCACACAGCTTCAAACAGGATCTTTGAGCTATAGTTTGCTGTCTATAAGGTCGAAGTCTTAGATATGCCCAGTCTCACACAGAAAACTCCCTTTCACTATTATGCCTGTCAACATAGCTCTTCATTCTAGACTGAGCTTGAGCAAGGTGAAACTTAAGTAGTTGTATAGCTTCCTTCCTGGCTTAAAGACTCCTATCAACAGAGTCAATTACAATATCACCAGATGAATATTGAATGTGGATTGGAGGAGGCTGTCCATAAAAGGTCTCCTAGGGGTAGTATGAGTAGCTGAATGATATGTGGTGTTGTACCACCATTCAGCTAAAGTCAACCATTTACTTCACTTCTCAGACCTTTTCACTACAAAAACGTGCGATTTCAGACAGAAATTGCCGTAACAAATTATGATATTTCCGTTGGAAATTTTAATTTTCGACATAAAATCATTGCCAGAAAAAAAATTTTGACGAATTTTAAGAGGACAATTTTTTTTCATAAAATTTTTTCTCTTTTATTTATCACAAATCCATTGACAATCCATGGGAAAATTTATCACAAATTCTATCAAAAATTTCATCCTAAAAGTTGTCAAAAATTTGTCTGAATAAATATATATTCTTAAAATTTTATCTAATATAATTTTTGAAATTATGTTTTTAATTTTATTAAAATAATTTTTAAAAAATTAATTTTGGTTAGTGATAAAAATTTAATATTTTTAATTCTAATTTCTAAAAATTAATATCTAAGTTATAATAAAAAAGTTGAAATACAACGCACATGAATAGTAATTAATATATAAAATTAGTAAAATAATTCATAAATTATATCATTCAAATTAAATGATGTATAAAATATATTATTTAAATAAAACATAAAAATATAACTATAACCCAAGATTGAAAAGGAATTGATCATCAATTTCTTGATCCCAGGTAACATTCTCCTACTATTGCTAGTTATCAATGGACCATCTAGTACCTCCAACTGATGGTAGTCGAACCAGCTATAGCAATGACTATGATGACATTGGATACATGTAAACAGGAGGTAGTTGGTAGTAGGTAGGGGTTGGTGGTAACCATATGGATGAGGATAAGGTAGAGAAAAAGGCGGTGGATATTGCCTCTATTGCTACTAGGTCTGCAAAAAGTTCCTTCATCCAATCATAAATAACCGGCATCTATTGCAACATCTGCGTGTGCATAAGTTGCTCATGTACAGTAAGTGATACACTTTTGGTGTGAGATGCAACAGTTGATGTAGCAACCCTTACGGTAGCCTCAAACCTCAGCCTATAAACTCGTCCCTTCTTGATCTCGCCCGTGGTGTCCTTGTAAATCACAATCAAATGGTCCTGCCACATCACCACTAAGTATTTATTTCTTTTTTTGAAATTCTCTCACAAATTAAAATTATTAATTATTTGATATTATAAATATAATATTTTCACTACCAAACTTACAATACATTAATAATAAAAATGTAGGTTAAGAGAAGTTACTTACATAAGGTTGTGCAACTCGAGGTGAGATCCACTAGTTGTCCCACTCAATGTGGGTGTGGCTAAACAAGCTAATCGCTAGTGGCTCGACCCCAATATTAGCTTTTTGTACAACATGAAAATTATCATGGACAATATAGATTGTGGTATGAATGTAACTACGACAATGTAAATGGCATAAATAACATTAAGTTAGAATAACGTTACCATGCACAACTGATGCTCTACTATAAGGATAGATTCAACAGTGTGCAGGGAGGAACCTTGTCTAGCTACATTTAGGGCCCTATTCCTCTTATTCTGCTTGAACTTGGGCTTGAATTTAGGATTCTCTTAATACTTGAGAAGCCCTTCCTACTCTCCACCCCCGATCTACTCAAGTTAAGTGGGACTCTTTTTTTGCACCTCATCCATCATAATCTTCATTTTGTTAAAACCTTTTTGGTTAAAGTTGTTCCACATGTTCTTCTTGTAAGAAGGATTCCATTTCTAATACTTCTGCAATTAAAAAAACAAGAAAAGCATTAAATAGTTAGATAATAGTTTAAAAAAAGAAATCTAAATTATAAACATAGTATGGAAACTTTATTCCAAAGTCCACATATAGCATCCTATCGATGGGTGAAGGGTTGCCGAATCTAATCAAAATTAGAAAATTTATAACCAAGCTACCTTACTACTTGTAGTATAAGGCAACACCAGGTCAAGCCCTTGGACCATTCTAATAAAAGCAATCAGATTAAGAGCTAAAAATGAAAAAGGGGTTTGGCAGTAATGAATCTAACAACAAACAATAATGTAGAAATGTAAACAAGAGTAAGCAACTAACCAGCCTAAGGGAATCAACTAAACTTGAGATTAATGTATCATTGATCACTATATAATCATCCAATTATTAATCATATTTTCTAGCCTTAAATCATAACAAGAAGCCTTAAAATGATCAATGAGTCCTCTACTAAATAAGCATCTAGCATTTGGTTGATTAAGGTTAAATAGATTAAGTATCCAATTAAGCCAAAATCACCATAAGAAACCAGAACTCAACCAAGCAAACAATCCATCAAAAGCTCAATGTATTGTTTAGTTTCTACCATCCTCTTCCTACAAGTAATTATTAAGTAATAACCATATAATCATCTAAATCAAATAAAGCCATTCAATTCAGAATCATCAGCAACACAGAGAGGAAAGGAGAAGAAATAACAAACAATTAAATGCAAGGTGAAAGCATGATCTCAACATTAATTTTCAAGCAGCCAATCCCTTAGACTGATTACAAAGTTTAGCCTTCCATGGAAAATACAAAATTACAAAGAAAGAAGAAGAAAAACAAGTTGCTTACTTCTTGGAAAACTCTCTCAAAAACTCTCATCTAAAAACTAAACTAAAGAGTGCTTAACCAAGAAGAGAAGCTAGCTGTTGGTTGGTGGAGTAAGAGCAATCATGAAGGGCTGGTTGCTTGCTGTCATCTTCTGCTGGCACTCCCTTTGGGTGTATTATGCCATTGCAGACTACTTTTCTACTTTTTTACTGACTTACTGACTTACAACTGGTTAAGTGTGGAGCTGGTGCAAGGGATGGTCATTGGGCTTAAGTTTCTTGTCAATTGAGGCCTAAAAATCCAATTCTGCTGAGGCCTATCTCAGCAGTGTTCGGCCTTTGCCTTGTAGCTCAATTTTCACACCCAAGATGATGCATTCAAGAATAGAAGTCTTCATAAGAATTGTAGCCTTGTGTCTTACCTTCCATTTGGCCTTTGTTTAACCTTATTTAGACATCTATAGCTCCAGATATTGCTTGATGAGTGCTCAGAGGTTGGGTTGGAAGAGACAAACTGAGATAACATTCTAGTTTTAGATTGAACTCCAATTTTAGATATCCAATTGTGAGATTCAGCCTTGAAGTCTTCATGAAAGTTGTATATCTATGTCTTAGCTTTCCTACAAGATAAGAATTACATTAATTAGACAATCGTAGCTCAAGTTATAGCCAAAATACAGAAACTGCTCAAAAAATCAAATACTACAGAATTTTCTCTAATGATACCAATTGACACCACACCATGAATATGTAATAACACAACTAAAATAAGTCGGTTTGTGCTTTAAAAAGCTTAGTGAGAGGATAATTAAATTAGTAAAATACTTTGTTATCAAATTCCCCTACACTTAGCTTTTGCATTCCCGAGCAAAACACAAAACAAAGCACAATAGTCAAAACAACAAGAAGATTCAAGACCCTGAGATTTTTCAGCAATGATGAGGATTTTATTACAAACAAGGATGTAAGCAAAATTCAGGACACATAGCATCTTGAAGCTTATTCTTTACAATTCAAAACTCAAACTAATTAGCAAAGTTATTTCATCAAAAGGTAGACTTTACAATAAAGGCTCTTCTCACAACTCTCATTGTGTTTAGAATGGGAAAGTGTTTCTCTCAAATTCATTCCATGAAAATGCACTACCATAAGTTTGCTTATTATCTAATCTCCACTACTTGAATCACATGCATAGCACAAATCATATGGACTTCATAGGGTTGTAATGTAGCCAAAGGAAAAGAGAAAAAGGGAGGAATGTTATGGATATGGCAATTCAAAATCAAAGAGAGGTATAAAATATTATGGCATAGATTCCAACTCTTTTTCTTTCTTTTTTTCTTTTTCTCTTTTTTTTTCTTTCTTTTCTTTCTTATTTTTTTTCTTCTTCCTTTTTTTCTTCTTTAGGGTAATATCATGAGTCAAACTTTACCTTTTTTTTTTACCTCTCTTTTAGCACATTCCCCCCTCACACTTGGTTAAGAAGAAGGGTTAAGAAGAAAGGTTAAGTGGGCTCAAAGGGTTTACCTCTCTTTTTCCAAATTTCTATTTTCAAAAATTCTATTCTGCATTGTAGAACTTTCTGGTTTTTGTATTACAGAATTTTCTAGTTGCTCCAAATGAAAAATGAAAATTCAAAGCACAACAATCCCAAAACTTCAAAACTCCCCCCCATACTTGAATTGTACATTGTCCTCAATGTAAGCTCAAATTCAATAAACCAACAAAACAAATATCATCAGCAAATCTAGGACAAGTAAAATAAAAGAGAGGGGGTAAGAAACAGCCTTATGAATTGATGTAAGAGGCCTCTTGTAAGTTAACCTCCTCCACCATGTCCTCTTCAGCTCCTTCATAAAATAGCTTGAGGTAATGTCTAGTGACTTTGAAAACCTTGTTTGTTGCCTCACTTGTTATTTGCACTGCACCATAAGGGAAAACTTTAATAACCACAAAAGGACCTAGCCATCTAGAACGAAGCTTACCAGGTATCATTTTGAGTTGAGAATTGTATAAGAGCACTTTTTGACCAACCACAAACTCTTTTCTTACAATCAACTTGTCATGGAAGGCTTTGGTCTTTTCCTTGTAGATTCTTGAGTTTTCATAAACTTCCAACCTAATTTTTTCAAGTCCTTGGAGTTGGAGCTTTCTTTAGGATCCGGCTTGACTTAAGTTAAGGTTGTACTTCTTAACCGCCCAATAAGCCTTGTGTTCAATCTCCATCGGGAGGTGGCATGCTTTGCTAAGACTATCCTATAGAGGGACATGCCTAAAGGAGTCTTGAAGGCTGTCTTATATACCCATAATGCATCCTCAAGCCTCTTGCTCTAATCTTTTCTATTTGGCTGGACTATTTTTTTTGGGATTTATTTCAACTCCCTATTTGAAACTTCAACTTGTCCATTTGTTTGTGGATGGTAGGGAGTTGAGACCTTATGCATTGCACCATATTTCTTCAGCAGCATCTCCATGTTTTTATTGCAAAAATGAGAGCCTTGGTCATTGATTATAGTTCTTGGAACTCCAAATCTGTAAAAAATGTTAGATCTAACAAAATTCAAAACAACATGAGAGCCATCAGTCCGAGTGGCCTTGGCCTCTACCTACTTAGATACATAATCAATAGCTAGTAGAATGTAAACAAAACCAAAGGAATTGGGGAAAGGACCCATAAAATCAATGCCTCATACATCAAATATCTCAAAACAATAATGGCTGTCGAGGTATTTCATGCTTACATGAAACATTACCTCTCCGTTGGCATTATTCATAATTCTTACAATAACTGTAAGCATCACGAAACAAGGTAGGCCAATAAAATCTAGAGTCTAGAACTTTTTTAGCAGTGCATTGTGGCCCAAAGTGACCACCACATGCAATGGTATGACAGAAATGCAAAATGGACTGAAACTCATAATCAAGCACATAACGTCTAATGACTTAGTTACTACACATTCTCCACAGATATGGATCATCCCACACATAATATTTAAACTCACTCTTGAATTTATTAATTTGTGCTCTTGTGAAAAATAGAGGTAAAACCTTAGCAACCAGAAAATTTACAATGTTTGTAAACCAAGGGACCTTACCTTGAAGTTGTAAAAGCTGCTCATCAGGAAAGTCATCACCAATGGGAGAAAAGTCAATAGCTTTCTCAATTCTGCTTAAATGGTCAGCCATTAGATTTGGTGCTCCACTCTTATCCCATATCTCAATGTCAAACTCCTAGAGCAATAGCATCCATCTAATTAATCATGGCTTTGCTTATGGATTCTTTAACAAAAATTTCAGGGCTGCATGATAAAAAAATATCACAACCTTAAAGCTAAGCAAATATGATCTAAACTTATCTAATGCAAAAACAATGGATAAAAGCTCTATTTCTGTGGTTATGTAATTTTCTTGAGTAGCATCTAAAGTCCTTGAAGTATAATAAATGACATGAGATACTTTGCCAGCTCTTTGTGCCAAGATAGCTCCCACAGCATAATTTGAAGCATCACACATTAATTCAAAGGGGAGTGTCCAATCCGATGGCTGGATAATGGGTGTGCTAGTCAAAGCTTGCTTTAAGTGGTTGAAAGTGTCCTTGCACTTCTGGTTGAAATCAAATTTGACATCTTTTTACAAAAGATTGGACAGCGGAAGGGCTATCTTGCTGAAATCTCTAATGAAGCACCTATAGAAACCTGCATGTCTAAGAAAAGAACGAACTTCCCACATATATGTTGGGTAAGGTAAGGAAGAAATCACATCTATTTTTGTGGGATCTACTTCAATGCCTTGGCTAGACACTATATGGCCTAAAACTATGCCTTGTTCTACCATGAAATGACACTTTTCAAAATTTA
>JANHAO010015924.1:0-14614 GCA_026873985.1 Saraca asoca | reverse complement strand
ATAAATGAATATACATTTCATGGTTGCTCACCTACTCCATTTATCTTCAATATCTCCTGTTGTTCTCCAACTATTCCCCACATCTTTGGCCCAAGTTGTAGGATCTTCTTGTCCCCTAAGTTAGAAAAAGCAATTCACCATAACATGGAAATGCAGTTTAATTCGTGCATGTTAAAGAGAGAGAGAGTATGAGGATGGAAGTTTTCTCAAAGCTACAAAGTTATTAGTATAGGCAAACTAACTTAACATTCACATAGAGAGAAGAAGATTGGCCTTCCAGAGTTTAATAAAGCTTTAGTCATTACTGGATACCTATTTTATAAAAATGTATGAATTCCTTGTTTTGTAGAAAGTTCATAGATACACATTATGCAAATGAAGGAAGAAAAATACCTTTCCTTTGGGCTTGTGCCAATATTCTCACAATTATCATACTTCAAGTAACCAATCCCCTAAAGTTGCATTTAAATCAAAAGCTAACTAAAGTTTTTCATAGGATGTAACTGATATGAAATTGAAAAATGATATGAAATTGCATTATAATTCTGTTAATCAATACCAAGTGTTGTTACTATTTCATCTACAAAATTTTCAACCTCTATATGAGCTCATGAACCACCTTTGAGACCTTGGATTTCTAGAAAGCCTTGATTAGACTTGGGAAGAACCATCCCCTTCCCTTCTTTGTCAATGGTCAGAATTCTCTGCCACCGGAGCCTGACGTCACCACTGACCTTGACCTCATTATCATCACTTTCCTATTTACGACGTCTTCTTCAACCAACACTTTCTTATCTTCTGACTTTGCTACTCTGCTCATATTGCTCTTTTGTGTCTTGAATAATGACCAGAACGATCTTGTGGACCTACTTTTGTTCAATGCCAGAGAAATCTTTGTGTCTACCAAATCCAAATCCTCGTCGCTGCTAGAAAATCTTGACCTTGACTGGAGAAATGGTATAGCCGACGACTGCGAGCGATAGAGGGCTGGCTCAAGATGAGGGAGGAGGAGGATGCCACCGATAGAGGTGGAGGGTTAGTAAGGAAAATAATTCGTTATCCTATCTAGTCCATTTCTAACCTAGCCTATCCCATAGGATAAAAATTTCAACTAAAAGATAGGATATGATAGCAAACTTGATAGTCCTATCCTATCATGTTGGTTCACCAAACATAAAATAAAAGTAGGATAGGATAGTTTATCCTATTCTATCACTTTTATCATGTGCATGAAACAGGCCCTAATGGTTTGTTTTAGACGATCACATTCCATCTCCTTTCTTTTTTCCTTTGTTTCTCCTATTTGTAAACAAATCTTGTAAGTCTTAACTAGACTTTTGAGATAATGCCACTAGAGTTATAGTCCTAGAAACTTGTTCGATATGTTCATGGCTATTCTTGGGTAGCTAGACCATAAGCTTGTAATCAAGTGTGAAGCATGCACCGTAGTTACACTTATTCATGTTTAGAGAATTTTCATTTTGTTTGCTACTTGTGATCGCTTCTTCCGTGGAGTATTGCACAAAATACTAGTTTACGGAGACAAAATGTTTAAATACATTTTTGTCCACTTTATAAATTGGTTGAATTTAGTCTTCCTGATGTAAAAATATCAATTGTGGTCCCCCCAGCCCTAAACTTTAAATCAGATATAGTGGTCCAAATGTGAGTTTTTTTGGACCAAAATAATACTAAAAGTATTCCAATTTTAAATTTATAGTGATCAAAATTACTATTTTTGAATTATACAAACCAAAATTCACTAGATAACCAAGTTTAAAAAAATGCAAATATTTGAGATTTTTGAAAGGCTCTCCATACTTGACCTCCTCAATAAGGAATCAAGAACACATATCTCATCATTTTTAGACACTTTTTTCTAGATTCTATCACGTTTCTTCATTTGAAGGGCTCATTGTAAGACCCTTGGAAGTAGAGGCATCAATTGGTGGCATGATTTGGCCTTACACCATGCACACAACCAAGAAAATGGACATGTTCGATGGCATGTTGAGCAAGGATTTGTCGCTACAAATTTTGGTGGGTAGTATGTGGCTGTTCACAAGCATATTGTTGGGTAGCTTGACCTTGCACCATGCACCATGCACACAATTAAAGAAATGGGCATGTTCGGTAGCATGTTAAGCAAGGATTTGTGGCTACAAATTTTGGTGGGTAGTATGTGGCTATTCACTAGCATATTGTTGGGTGGCAGTGTGTGAACGCATTGTTAGGTGGCAATGTGTTGATTGGCTAGTAGGCTTGGGTGGGCTTATCAGGGTTGAGACTTGTGCTCGATTAGCATGACTTATGGTAGTTACTTGATGGTTATTTGTATTGAAACCTAGCAATTGGGGTGTCAACTGCCTATGTCTATGTGGCAAACAAGCATGTGTTAGCCCCTTTGTCCTATTTGTATATTTATGTCCTTAAAAAAGCTAATGATTTTGGAAGTGCATAGTGAGATGCATTGAATCATTGTACTAAGTCTAAAAAATGTGTAATACAGATTGTGTATTTCCTTGTATCAATTTGGCATTAATTAATAAAAGGTTGGAGATAGGTTCCTTGTAATTGTGATTTTCCTAATATGTTTTGTTTATCAATTGAAATATTGAATGCATGTGAGAGAATTGGTTGAGACCAAGTTCAAAGCTTAGTGCCATCATAATGATTTTTGTGGAGTGAAAACTTTTCCCTTATGATAGTTAGTATTAGAGCTTGGTTAGCTCTTCTACTTCATTCACAAACAATATCTAAAAAATGGTTGGTGAGAATACAACCTATCGTGTGCCCCAAGTTAGCTAGTGAACCCTCCATAAAAAAAAAACCCTTTATGCACTAGCTATGAGGGTTTAGTGATAAAGTGGAGTGAATAGACCACTACCAATGATCAATGAATGACCAAGTTGAAGGCACAGTGTGTGAAGTTGAGTTTAGAATTGATGGAGGTAAATGAGACCATCAAGACTCTTATTGTCTATTATGATGCTAAGCTAATAGTGCTAAAACAAGCATTGGTGAGTGGGTTTTTAGGAGGAAATGGTGCCCCATCCAAGGCAAAGATTCTAGATTCAATGGCTTTCATAGGCAACCAAGATGCAAAGGATTTAGAGAATTTTCTTTGGGATATAGAGCAATATTTCAAGGTTGTTAGAATCTCAAAGGATGAAAAGGTTTGAATTGTTAGTATGCATTTGACAAGTGATGTCAAACTCTAGTGGCGGATTCGAATGAAGCATGGGCATTGAGAAAGAATTTAGACATGGGACACCTTGAAAAAAGAATTGAGGGAGCAGTTCCTTCCTTGTAATAGTGTGTGGGTTGCATAAGATGCCTTGAGGAAATTAAGACACACTGACTCAGTGAAAGATTATATTGAGCAATTCAAATCTTTATTGTTGGATATCAAGAACATGTCGAAGAAGGACAAGCTATTTAACTTCATGACTAGACTATAGTCTTGGGCTTAATTGCAACAAAGTGGGCAAGGGGTATAGGATCTCCCTTTAATCATAGCTATTGTAGAACGGTTAGTGGATTTGAAGGCTAGCCAGAATTTTGAGTGGGATGTGAGAACATCAATTTGACAGTGTTTCCGCAAGATGGCTTTGATTTGTTATTAGGGATGGACTTTCTCATTACTACACGAGTAGTGATATTTCCTTCTCTTAGTGGGATATTGTTTGAAGATTAGTGTGAAATTTTGACATGGTGTTTTAAGAGAGAGCTTGAGGGGTAGAATGAGACTCCATTGGATTTGTATGATCAAGTGATGCAAGAGTTTGATGCTTTATTGGCTCAGAGAGAGCAAGAGATTTTGAAGGGAGAAGCCTTACCAATGAGGACGTTGGCTTCAATAGGTGGGGTTGGTTTGTAAGACCCATGGAATCAAAGGCATCGACTGGTGGCAAGGTTTGGCCATGCACCATGCACACAACTAAGGAAATGGCCATGTTCTATGGCATCCTATAATTTCCCAAAATAGATTCCAAAGGGAGAAGCCCCATCAACAAGGACGTTGGCTTCAATAGGTGGGGGTGGTTTGTAAGGCCCTTGGAATCAAAGGCATCAGCTGGTGGCAAGGTTTGGCCATGCACCATGCACATAACCAAGGAAATGGCCATGTTCAGTGGCATCCTGTAATTTCTCAAATTTTCTAAAAAATTAATTTTGAGAATACAATGGCTTTTTGGAAAATCTGAAAAGGTAAATTTATGAATTTCAAGAATTTTGAAACTATACATTTTGGGTTTGAGGAATCTAGATATGATAAAATAAATTATATGAATTTTAGCAAATTCTCAGGAAATTGAAATTTCCATTTTGGATACTTATAGATTAAAACCCATGTTTTCGGGGTCTAATTTTCAAAAAACTTCAAAAGATCAAAACTAGGGCTATGGATGCCCAGTGACTGCAAATTTATAATCATTACAAAAGTAGTTAATTGAACTAATGGATGTTAAAATTTCATGGCCGTTGGCGATTGGTGAGCATGTCAATTTTGGACTTGAAGTGAAGAAATTGACAAAGTTACAAAACAAGAGAAATTACAAAACTTGTTAAGCAAAAATCCAACAAGTAATAATTGACTTATCCTTTCCCATTTTTGTCTTCCAAAGCCAGCTCCCTTCATCTTTCGTGAGCCACTTTTCTATTGCATTTCATACAACAAGTCCTTCTTTAACATTGGAGCTTCTCTCTCTACACTCTCCCTTTTGCTCTACAAGTAAGTATCTTAAACCTTCATGTTAATTTTTTAAATTCTTTCTATTGATTCCTCTCCTTTTCCTCTTCAATTTGATGCGAGAACCATGTTGATTCATTGAGTAAAATCTAAGTAATGAATTTTTAAAGCTAACAACCACTATTCATTTTACTATTCAACGCATAAACACATATGGATTTTTTAGTGTTTTTGAGGCTCAAATATTCTATTTCTACCTTGTTTTTATTAGTTGAAGTCATGGTATAATAGTATTTGACAATTTAACACAAGAAACTCTTGCAAATCCAAGGAATCCAATATGCCTTCTCTCTTGTTCATGAAGAGTGGAGATCTTGGTGGAACTAGATTTGATTTCTTTTTTTAAGCTATTAAGGTGAGTAATTCTTACCTTTCTTGTGAATTATAAAATAACTAATTAATGATAGATCAATGATTTATTAGGTATGTTAAAGAAAATGGGTATTGGATGAACTTATGGTATAAATTGATCTTGATCGATGTTGTTGATGTAAATATAGTAGTTTGATTGGAAAAGCTTGATTTTATATTTAGTTCTTCCATGATTATGAGTTGGTTGAGTTAGCAAATGAAGTTTGGTTAAGGAAATAAGAGTTGCCTTTGATGAAATATATAGTTGCATTAAAAACTTGTACAAATCTAGGCGTGCGAGTGGAATTGTGAGCATGATTGCAAGCCCAAAAACTGAAAGTCAAGTAGAATTGTGGGAACTATATGTGAAGACTTTGATTTAACTTGAGCCAAAATAGTTTAAATTGCAAGTTTGCTTGGTAAAAGTTGCAAACTTTTAGGAAGTTCAGGATTATATGCAATCCAAATTGTGAGTAGGATCGAAAATAAGGCAAGGTTGATTTGAATAAGACAAGATAGGCTAAATTTTTTATCCAAATCGCAATGGCCTGAAGACATACTTTGCCTTTGTAATCATAATCATGAACTGAGTGTAAATAAGGGCAATTCATATTGTAAAGCCCTGAAGGTGAAAAATATGTTAAGATATCTTTAGAACACTTATATGTTAATGATGTGTTACCTATAATTTCTTCTTCACAGTTGTGCAGATAATATGGTTAGGGTTTTGGGAATAATTAAATAACAGAATAGTGGAATAATAGAGTATTAGCGTTGTTAGGAAATGTTGGAAATTGAATAATTAAATTTCAAAATATAAATGACATGAATCTTTGGATGGATATAATAATTAATAATGCTTTGACAATGATATTGAAGATAATATAAGGATAAGGGATTATGTATTGTGCAATATGAATTCTAATTAATTTGAGTATAGCAACTAAGAAATCCTAAATGGGTAATTTGTAAACCAATATCAATAAACCTAATAATTATCTGTACATTGATAATATCGTCATAATCCTGATAACTAATAAAATAATGAAACAAGAAACTATGGTTGTAATTGTGATGGGTTGTGATCCATGTGATCAAGATTGCAACTCAATATAAATGTTGTGATACCATTATTATGAACATATGACATAGTTATCATGAGTAATGACTTATGATATGTGATACATACTATATAAGATATAATAAATGATAATTAATAATAATGAAATGTGAAATTTGAACATGATTGTTATGAGAAGTGATACTGTTTGAAATCTTGAAATTTCACTATGATATGGGGGATATGATTGATGCTGATGAGAAATGATATTATTTAAAGTTTGAGAATTTCCCCATGAGACATGGGATGATGAATAATGGTGATGACGTGTAATATATGATGATGAATTATGTGATAATGTAAACTTGACGACCTTGATGACGTATCTGTTATGAGAATGCTATCATTGAATACTTGAAAACTCTTATGAGACTTGAAATGTGAATGATGGGATGTGATGGGAATAATGAACCAAATCTTGGATCTATGTGTTCTGATATAATGAGTGAGATATGGCAGGCTTGGAGGGAAAAAGCTAGGGATGAGTGGGATATGGCTAGATTGGAGTAACAAGGAGAACATTGATTGTTACTATTTATTATGTGTTAGCCTAAGTTACACTAGCTACATATTTTCCTTAGTTTTAATGTTGAAAAACAATTTATTTGACAGTACACTTTAATGTTTTTAATTTGTTTTACAGGTTCAAAGGAAGTGATTCAAGAGATCTAAGAATAGATCTAGGAATTATTTTTTATTTTAATAGGATCTTTTGTAAATAAATTCAAATGAGACTTAATTCAATTATTTCTAACTAACATAGTGAGATATAATTAAACCACTTGAAGATATACTTTTTAAACAAAGTCTTTTTAAAGATCTTTTCACAAGTACAAATTTTTATAAAACTATTTTTTTCCTTATGAAGTGATTCAAGCATCAATTCATAAAGAATTTGTGAAAAATCATATTAGAATAGATTCATCAATCGATTTGTGAAGAAAAATTTTGAAAAATACTTTTTACCAAAGGTTAAGAATTTTGCCTAAATCGATTTAGTAATTGTTGACAGTAAAGTCTGGTTTGTACGGAAGACCTAAACTTCAGCCAACGAGGGGTTCTTACAGGATCTCAAGCCTGCATCTGGTTTAGAGATGATGAAGATAGCAAAGTAAGATGAGATGAAGGGAAGGGTATAGGAAAGACACAAGATTTAACATGGTTCGGCTAAATCCGGGCGGTATCAGACCCTATGTCCACGGTGATGATTTTATTAAGAAATAGCTTTGGCAGAGTTTCTTCTTACAAGTTATTGGCCTCTCTCCTTCTTCTAATAAGGCAATCCTATTTATAGAGGAAGGGGGAGTTACATACATTAATTACAAGTTACAGTTGTTTTACATCAAGCTATAAATGGAAAAGACAGCAAAAGGCTAAAATTCAGCTATTGTAGAATGTAGGCTGTGGAGGTGGGGCCCTCCTACTGGCCGTAGACTTGAGCTTGTAACCATTGTTTGGGACTATCTCCATTATGCGGGATATCCAGCACCTCTGTGTTAGGATTCTTGACTTGGGAAAACTATGAGGTGTTGCAAAAGTGAGCTTAATGCAGCTGTAAAGGTTAGCGAGCCTTAGTAAGAAGGTTGGCTATTCTTATGGCCACCTCGCAGGGTTGCTATCCAATGAGGTGTAGCTCGCTTTGATGAAGTTAGCTAGTGAGGAGCCCGCTAGGGAGAAGTTCACTGGGGAATTTGATGATCTCTATCCTCTAGGGAGCCCAAGTTCATTATGCTTCTTTCTGGACTAATTTTTATGTACAATATCAGCCTCCCAACTCTCAGCTCGCTCAACAGGCTAGGAGTTGAGACTCTTTGGCTCCCAGTCAGTCAAAATCCATTTTCCAGAATTATTGATTCATCCCCTCTAGGCCTCGTTTTTGACAACATATATCTGGTAATTATGACTGGGTCAGTTTAGCTTTTTCCAAGGTCATCAAAGTGGGTGGTTGGGGGGTTAAATCTGGACTCTTTGATGAATTGTTTCTTGCCCTATTTAAGGGAGAGGCCATCCTTGACCTTATCACACAGGATAAACTATGGAGTTTCTGAGAAGTTGCTATTGGCATTCTGGTCTTTTACGGGGGTGTGTATGGTCTGCTGCATATGTGATTCAGAAGACTCATCTTCTCTGGTAACATGGAGGGATCTCGTATGGATCTCAAATTATGTCCTCTTGGCCATGCCGTAAGGCAACTTGCTTGGCCAGCCAAGCCCCTGGGGTTTCTTGAGGTGCATTCTCCAGAGGGTGTAGGTGGTTGAGGTAGAAGGGATGCAGCACTGCCGCTGATTGTGCATTGGAAGAAGAAAGGTTGTGGTGCACCGATCTCAAAACACGGCCATCCACAATCAGCCATTTCTCTCTTTTTCTTTTTTTTAGGGGCCTCTTTTGCTCCTCAGCTAGTTTTTACTTAGGATTCTCCGATGTATTCTATCTCGTTGAGGTCTTTTAATGAATAAAATCTGCTTTTCTGCAACCTTTGCCTGTTGCCCTTTTCCTTCGCAATGCGCTTCGGTTTGAATCATTTGTAAAACTCACGCGCGGTCTAAAAAATAGCATAAGCTATAAACTAAGGCAACATCACCCCCAGGCTATTCTTTAAGGCGGACAAGAAATTCGTCAATTCGTTACACTTCAGCGATCACCAAGTCATGCTAGCATTAAGTGCTTAAGAGTGCCTCTACACCTCAACAAGCTCGAAGCTATGTTAGCAAAGCTAGTGTTTTTTAGTGTCTCCACACCTCAACGAGCATGAAGCTGTGCTGGCAAAGTGAGTGTTTTTTAGTGTCTCCACACCTCAGTGAGCACAAAGCTATTCTAGCAAAGTGAGTGCTCTTTAGTGTATCCACACCTTAGCGAATACGAAGCTGGCAAAGCGAGTGTTTTTTAGTGTCTCCACACCTTAGTGAGCACAAAGCTACGCTGGCAAAGTGTTCGTTAATTCTTCTCTGGAATGAGCTCCAGGGTGCCTCAACTAGACCAAAGGTTATAGTTGGCATAAGAATTCCTTGCAAGGTTTGGGAAATTGGCTGCATAAGGGCTGTCGATACTGCTAGCACTCAGAAGGAAAAAGGACAAAGTGAATGGCATTGAATAACTTTTCAATGGAATCGAGGAATGATAGTTACACTTGCCTTAAAATTTAAAATACAACATCAAAATATAACTCGGACCGAGCCCCCCGATTCTTGGTTGGTACCGCATCGTAAAGGTTGTCCTATAGATTGCACTACATATCCCCTCAAGCGACCTTTTTGAATCAGATCTTCAATTGTATCTCTAAGGGCCAGACAATTTGATATCCCATGATCAGCTTCATTGTGATAGGCATAGAACTCATCTCTGTTCCTCTACCTAAATGGAGTCCTTAAAGGCTTAGGCCTTCCGAAATTTTCCCTATCTCTTTTTGCCAAATAAATTCTGTCTTAGGGATCCGAGAGCACGCTATACTGCTCGAAGTGGCTCGAGTACTAAGGTCACTCATCCTTGGACCTTTTGGATTTCTTTGCTGCTCGTTCAGTGGAGGGGTCACCTTGATCCACGTCACTTGTCCTCTTACCATGACAGGAGTTGGCCTTCTCATCCTTCTTGTCAGACCTTTCCAAGCCGAAGGTCTTTTCCCATTTGATTTGCTTGGTAGCTCGCTCATAAAACTCGGTGAGGTCCTTCACCGAGGACTTATATAGACTCTTGTATAGCTTTCCATCTTTGTGAAGTTCCGTGGAGATGGTGGCCAGCATGGTCTCTTCAGATGGACTCTCCACCAAATTAGCTTCGAGTCTAAATCTAGCGATATAGTCCTTCAGCGACTCCTGGTTGCATTGAAAGACCATAGCGAGGTGAGAGGGGGCATGAGTTATCTCTTCAGTGCTCGATATTGACTGATGAATTTCTGTTGATAGTCTTCCCAACTACTAATTGAGTGAGCAAGGAGGCTTCTGAACCATACACGGGGCATGTCTCCTAATGTGGCTGAAAAACTTGACACTTAACCAAGGGGCTGATTATCTGCAAGTCCATCTCGACATTGAACATGTTTAGATGATCATACTGATCAGAATCCCCATTATACAGTGGGATCACAGGGACTCTAAGCTTGAGAGGGAGAGTTCGAGCTTCAATCTCCTCAGAGAGTGGTGATCGTTCCTCACAACAAGATCGATCACCTGAGGCTCAGAGGCATTCTTCCAACTGAGCCATCTTTTGAAATAGCTCCCTGACTAACGAGTCCCATTCCTCAAACTGCTAGCTGGGCGATCACTGGATACTTTGGTCTCCATTGTCTCGAGGGTCATGGGTCGGGGTCTACTCTTGTGAGCAATGAGCTTGGGGTTCATCTTGTTTCTGCACATTTTGTGCTAATGACGTGACTACTTTGATCAATTCTCCCATCATATGCTAAAGTTTCTCTTGACGCTGGAGCCAGACTTATGGTCCATTGACGCTGTCAGCGATGAAAACTAGTTGTACAGGACTGGTTGGAAGGTCACCAATGACTACTCTGACTACGGAAGTAGTAGATGAATCCGTTATTGAGACATGACCATCTGGAGTATGACACCATGCATTTGAGGCTCTAGTGGTTCTTCCCTTAGCCATTATAGCAAGAAGTTAACCAGAATGGGCGAGATCCCTATAGACTACGCCAAAATGTTGATGATGAAGTCTAGTTCATATAGAAGACCTAAACTTTAGCCAATGGGGGGTTCTTACGGGATCTCAAACTTGCATCTAGTTTAGAGATGATGAAAATAGCAAAGTAAGATGAGATGAAGGGAAGGGTACAGGAAAGACACAGGATTTAACGTGGTTCGACTAAATTCGGGCGGTATCGGACCCTATACCTACGATGATGATTTTATTAAGAAATAACTTTGGCAGAGTTTCTGCTTACAAGTTGTTGGCCTTTCCCCCTCTTCTAATAAGGCAATCCTATTTATGGAGGAAGGGGGAGTTACATGCATTAATTACAAGTTACAGTTATGTTACATCAAGCTATAAATGGAAAATATAGCAAAAGGCTATAATTCGGCTATTACAGAATGTAGGCTGTGGAGGTGGGGCCCTCTTGTTTGCCGTAGACCTGAGCTTATAGCCATTGTCTGGGATTATCTCCATTATGCGGGACATCCAGCACCTCTGTGCTGGGGTTCCTGACTCGGGACAACTGTGAGGTGTTGCAGAGGTAAGCTTGATGCAGTTGTAAAGGTTAGCAAGCCCTAGTAAGAAGGTTAGCTATTCTCATGACCACCTCGTAGGGTTACTATCCAGTGAGGTGTAGCTCGCTTTGATGAAGTTCGCTAGTGAGGAGCCCATTGGGGAGAAGCTCGATGGGGAACTTGATGATCTCTATCCTTCAGCGAGCCCAAGTTCATTATGCTTCTTTCTGGATCGATTTTCGTGTACAACAGTAATCAATTCAAGACCTAATGTCAAAGGACTGAGATTCAATTACCAAACTGATTTATTAGTTATAACCACTCTGAATCAATTTACTAACTGAAAGTTAGTTATTCTATTGTGGTCAATTATAGTAGTTATAAAAGCCCAACTGCCTTCAATTTTGCATTAGATTTAATAGTCTTCTTCCTTCTTCAAGTGTGAAACTCTTTAAGAAAATTGAGCAAAACAAGATTAGATTTCATCTCACTACTTTTCTCAAATGATTCAAGAGATGTTCAATCAAAGCTCTATAGAATTCATCTTGGCTATTTGAGATTTCATCTCAAACTATTGTTGTTGTATTTTCTACCTTACCTTTAATTTGTTTCAATTTTCTTTTAAGGTTTCTAGGTTGATAGAAATCTTGTATAGGTTAGCAAGAGCCTGTTTCAATTCTTGTGGTTTTTCTTAAGTTAGCAATAGCCTGTGTAATTCTTGTGTTTGTTTTTAAACTTGCCTTTTAGAGCCCTTTTTCAATCTTTATAGTTTTCTTAATAAAGTGGTCTTCTGGTTGAGGAATGATCTAGGGGAGTAGACTTGAATTATGGTTTCAATTCAAGTTGAACCATTTTAAAAATCTATGTCTTTAATCTCTCTTTTTGCTCCTACATTTAAAATTTTTCTATACAATTACCAAATCTATTGTTTCCATATAACACTGATTAATTGTCTGCTACACCTCTCAATACAAGGCAATAAATTAAAATCTTATTAAATACAAAAAGAAGAATCCTTTTTAAACAAAAGTGTATGTACATTCCCCTAAAGGAATAAGGGCAAGATCCATTTTTTGCATTTTATTTTCTAATTCTTGGGACCTATCATTATGTATATGCACTTGAGTTATAAATCTGTAAAATGCTAAACCACAATATGATAATGTGAACTGAGAGTGTGATGATTGATGCTAGCTGTTGAAGCTATAAAGTTCATGATCCCTTATAATGTGTTATTGTTAGTGTTGGGTAATGCCACCTAGAGATTACTTATGAATTTTGTGGAACACTGGAAATCTATGAATTATTTATTAAACATGGCATGAAGTATGAATATATGGCTATGATGTATGTTATTTGATGATATATTCATAAGTTAGGTACAAATTTATCTCATTGAGCCCCAGACTCACTCTTTTGTGGACTATTTTTCAAATTCTTAGAATATTGCTGCTGTTCCTCCATCAGAACATAAGGATGGATGGTAAACCTATTGAAATATCAGCTAATTATTCACATACTATTTTGAAAACTTGATGTAAATTTTCAACACTACTATTTCTAGGAGCTTGTACCTTACTTGGGCTATGATTTATATATTATATAAGTTTGCTTATATCTCCACATGTCTTCCTTTCTTTCCATAAACTCATAATTTCTTAACTAATCAATTGGGATTTAATAGGAATATTTTAGAAGTAATGAAACAAATATGAACAATAAAGGTTAAGGGAAGCAAGAGCAAAGGTTGGTGATATTTATGTCGGTCCAGACCTAAAATTTTGGATCGTGACACATCCTAGGCAAGGATTTATGGCTATATATTTTGGTGGACAATATATGGCCATTCATTAGTATACTATTGAATGGTAGTATGCGGACACATTGTTGGGTGGCAATGTGTTGGTTAGCCAGTATGCTTGGGTGGGCTTGTCGGGGCTAAGACTCGTGACCAATGGGCATGACTTGTGGTGGTTACTTAGTGGTTATTTGTACTAGAACCTAGTAGTTGGAAGTGTCAACTGCCTATGCCTACGTGGCAAACATACATGCCTTAGGCCTTTTGTCCCTTTTGTATATTTATGTCCCTAAAAAGCCAATGATTATGAGAGTGTATAGTGAGATGCGTTGAGTTTAAAAAGTGTGTAACACAGATTGTGTATTTCCTTGCATTAATTTGGCATTGATTAATAAAAGATTGGAGGCAGGTTCTTTATAATTATGATTGTCCTTATAATGGCAAACCCAATTGCATTGATTCTTTGATTGTAGTTACTTTGGGTTGCCATTCAACTATCACCAATATGAGGATCTTATATACCAAATCTACATTATCACAAGTATTGCCAAGGGTGTTAAGATGGTTAACAATAGAAGTAAAATGTTGTATCATATCCTTGACAGATTCACCTTCTTCTAGTTTAAACAGTTCGTATTGATAAACAAGTAAACTTTGGGAGCTTTGACTTGTGTGGTACCGACATGCAACTTCAATAATATCCCAAATTTCTTTACCAATTTTGCACTTTGATACTCTTTCATATTTGTTTGAGCATAGGGAATTGGATATAATCCACTTAACTTTTGAAGCAAGGAGATGTCTTTTCTTTTCATCATCATTCCATTCATTCCTTGGTTTCAAAATGCCAAAAAAAATTTCAATTTTAGTAGGAAGATTGTATCCATTCTCTATTATGTTCCCCATATTGATGTTAGTTGAATCAAAGAAGTCCTTTGTCTTTTGCTTCTAATAAGTATAGAGTTGTTCATTAAAACCTAGAGGTTTATTTAAAGAAGGACATTCCAGTAAAATATTAAAACTTGAATCCATCCAAGATCACTCTTGAGATTGTTAGATCTTAACCCAAGAGTTGAAGCCCTAATGCCAATTGTAGGTTAGGATTCAATCCAAGAGGGGATGAATTTTAGTATTTTACTAGAACTTTTTCAAAAAATAATTTTAACAATTAAGAAGTAAAGATGAACAACTTAATAAGGCAAAATTAAATAACTATAAATAAAGAGATAGGGAAGAGAAATGCAAACTCAATATTTATAATAGTTTCCCCTGTTGGTGTATGCCCTAGAAGCCAATCATGGGATGATTGTTTTTGCATACATTGTATTACATTTTAATGGCACTTCAATTTGCATAATATAAATAAATATGATCATTGTCCCTAGAATAATTTGTTATTCTTAAAATGTCCCTAGTCAAGTATTATTGTGAACTGGGAT
>JANHAO010015923.1:0-14611 GCA_026873985.1 Saraca asoca | reverse complement strand
CGTCGCTAAATTCTCTCGCTAAATTTTCAAGGGATAGTTTGTCGCTAATTTCCCTCGCAAAATTTAGCGACGGATATCCTGCTTATGTCGCTAAATTTTAGCGACGTGTTATTTAGCGAGGGATTTAGCGAGGGATTTTATCCCTCGCTAATATAGAATTAGCGAGGGATTATCAGCTATTAGCGAGGGATTTTTCCCTCGCTAAATGACAGATTTCTAGTAGTGTTTAAAGGCAGATTATGTGGACATGATTCATAGAATTAATTGTGATGTGTGTGTGTGTTTTGATGATTTACGTGTGAATTGAAGATTGGATTTATGGAGCAACTTCTTAAGGGAAATTCCAAAATATATTGATATTGACATAGCCATGAAATCTATTGTAGAGATAAGGGGGAGAATATATGTTGGAGTGATATAGTGATTGAAGCTTTGATATTGATTTATAAACTGAATGGTAAGTTGCTCAAAGAAACTTGCTTATATATCCAACTCTCTATTCATTTATATGCCTTTAATTGTTTGAAGAAAGTGTTTGACTTGAATGTTTTATGTAAAAAAGATGCGTTGATTTGATCAAAATGTCCCTATTTGCTAAAGAATGATAGTAAATCATTCTTGATGATTGAATGTGATTATGAAACTAACAGCTTTCTCCAATACTTAGATTTTAACTTGATGTGTTTGGAAATTACCAACATAGTGGTTCTTTATATTGATGGTGTTGAATAGTTAAGAATCCTTTATATATATATATATATATATATATAATAACAGATCCATTATGAGTATAGCCATTTAGTTACTGATTAAGGTTATTGCCATATAAATTCTTAGCCGTTATATTGGTAAATTAATAGTCTGATTTGGTTGAACTGTAAATTATTGTATTTTGTTAAAATTGTATATGCGCCATATTACATAAGTGGCATTAGAGTAAGTGATTTGCTTACTAAGTTTTATTGAAACTTATTACGTTTTCTTAGAGGAAAAAAAATATTTTAGTTTCAGATTTATCATATATCGCAAAGATTTCATGACGAGAGTCAAAGACATAAAGTTGGGATTTTTAGTTGACAGTTGTAAAGTTTGTATATGCATGTATAAAGTCAATCTTGAATTGTTGTAATTATTTTAGTGTCTAATAAATATTTGAATCTTTGAAACTATTTTTATATGCTATTGGAAGGGTGTGTGACCTTGGAAACATATGAAAAATAGGAGACTTTTTTAGAATTCTGAAAAAAAAAATTAGTAAAATTGATTCTTCAAATATTTTAAATGGATTTTTAGTCTTCATCCTTTTTTAAGTTACGAAATTTATATATTATAAAGTGTGTCCGATTTGTGAGTTGTCATCTTTGGATGTTTTCCTACATCAGTTGTGTCTTAAATTTGAGGTGTGACAATTATATACTTAAATTAACATACTACATTATATATATTGATATATAACTCTATTTAATATATTTAATTTTTATTTATAACACCATTTAGTTGAAACGTTCTTTTAATTAGTTGAGTCAATCGAGTTCCATTTCATTAGCTATTATGATTTCTTGTTCAGTCTAACTTTTAAAACATGATTTACAAGATTAGTTTCATCTTGAAAGATGTGAAAATTACTTTTCTTTTACATCCTTACATACATTTAAATCAACCATTAATATCCGTTCAGAATTTGTCTGAAACATGTTGTATAATTTGTTGAAGATTTTCAATGAATTTTTTTTAAAAAAAAAAAATCTGATGTGGATATTTTTAACATGTGATTAGTGAGAATTATAGTTTTAAATTTTGGACTACAGTTGTAATATTATAGTATTATGTGCAATGTTATGCTTGCCTCAGTTTCTGTCACATCAATTTTTTACAATTTTACAATGAAATCATTACATTTATGTATAATTTTACTTTTGATAATATAATCGTCACCTCTCTTGCAATTAATCCTGTTCAGATCCATGGTTGGAATTGATAACTGTTATAGGTCTCAATTTTTTTGGAATTGATGGTATTGCAGGGACAGAGATTGTGGACTCATGTTTCTCTAATTGTGAGTTACAGCATCCATCCTCTATCAGAGTAGTTTGAAACTGGGAAATCCATTAGAGAATGGTGGCACAACCACAGAATGGAGAGAATAAAAGCCATGAACGCGTGGCTTTTTCGTTTTGTAACTGCCATACTTAAGATGTTGAGAATAAGTGAGACAGTGTTTGAGGTAACACAGAAAGGGCAATCATCCGGTGGTGAGGACGGAAGGTACACCTTCAATGAGTCACCAATAATAGTGCCAGGCACAACCATCTTGCTGCTTCATTTGACAGCGCTCAGTGTGAGTTTGCTTGGGTTAACCGCAAGCTATCACTGCGAAAGAATCCGGTTTAGGTGAAGTTTGTGCAGTACATATTGGGTGAGATGCTATTGGCCATTTTTGAAAGGGCCTTTTGAGAATGGGAAATATGGGATTCCATCATCTACAATTTTCAAGTCAGCTGTGATAGCCTTTGTTTTTGTGAGCTTTCGTAGAAATCCCATTTTGGGTTGATGACGTGGGGCGGCTATGATAGAATTTTAGTCACGAGTATACCATAACAAGTAATAAATTATAAATTTGAATTGTTAAATATTAAATTATGCAAAGTATTTTTTGTTAAGTGTAAATGATAATTTTATTATCATTAAATTTTATTAGGACACCTAATATTATGTAGATATTTGGATTTATGAGATTTGTTCCTCGATCTTCTACAATAGTTTGTTAATCTAATTTAACTTAGTAAGGAGAGGTTTATTTTATATGTTCTTGTGGTTATACTATCTAAATCATAAGGATTTACAATATGTGAAACGATGAAAGTTGTATATCTTCTTTTTATCTCATTTTCTCCTTTTTTTTATATATATTTCTTTCTTTCAAGAGAATTATGAAGATAAGATTCAAATTTAGATATTTTATCTAATTATATGTCTATTGATAATTTTTTTTAAAATATATATGTCATATAATGTGATTGTATTTTACTTGTGGTTGAATCTATTAAAATTTAAAAATAGTATCAGAGTCCGTGAATTATGAGTAAATTATTTTTCTGATGATGTATTTATATTATTCATAAAATTAAAAAAAGACTGTGAAATTTTATTTCAAATTCTGTACCTAACAGCACAAATTAACACGTGATTTTGATGTAAATGATTTTCTATTAATTGTGAGTGTATTTCGCACAAATTAGCTGTGGGATCTGACTAGAAATTTCTGTTCATCAACTATCCACATTTTCGCTTATGAAACTTATTATCATTTTCAACATAATGTGTATTTTGGGGCCTTTGAACTTTTAAAGATGCTGCAAGAATGGTGGAAGGTTTAAACGAAACTTTTTCTTTCGGTTAAATACATTATGTTACGGTGGCTTTCTCCGGTTTACAGAGATGCAATTTTTTGTATACATTTGGGGGCATTTGGGTATCGAAATACTTTAGTTTATTGAAATTACGAGGGTGAGTCTGCTTTTCTATCATCATGAATTTAAATTCATACATGTTATTAGCCTTCCAAAGCTCATCCAGCAAAATATTCATCCCTTCCACGTCAATTTCAACTTCCAAGCAGAGCTTCTGGTGTTCGGGAAATTGTTCTAAAAGGCGGATGCAAGAATTTCTCATATCTTTGTCTGTCTTTCTTCATGGCTTTAAACAGCGGAGGCCCGTTTGAGAAGAGGTCATGGCAATCTCGCATGCAATTTTTTTCTTTGATATTTTTTCAGAATTTTCTAAAAATAAAAATAATTTATTTATTATTTATTTTATTTGTTTGAATATTAATTTTATATTATTTGGCCTTACAAATTTTACTATATGATTCTTACATATATAATATGCTATTGTATAAAATTTTTTAATGGAATGATACAATATTGTTTGCTTATTTAAACAATTTTGGATTATGATATGTGCAATTTGTAAAATTATATAAGAATTAATTTTTACTAAATATTTATGCAAAACTATTTGTTTTTAGGCCATTTATGTGAGTTTTATGTCTCCTTGTCATGCCCGAATTTTTGATACATAACAATATTGGTATTAAATCATGGTCTAAAGTTTAGATCCATAATTGGAAGTCTCCAATTACCAAATGTGATAGACATAGTGTGCTCGTGAGCACGAAACATGAATAAGGATATATTTATACCCATTTCAAGAAATACGTTAAAAATCTCTACAATTCCTCATCTTTCGTTTCTATATTTATATAAATCCGAATATTGCTCAAATATCACATCCCAATTTTTGGGAACGTGATCAGCATAGGTAGTCACCCTATGATAACCACCTACAAGCCTTTTCTATATTATGAAAGTACTTGACAAAATCAAACCATAAAAAAAAGCTCATAATTTAAGATTTAAAAGAAAGGAAAATGAGTTCCTACAAATTTGAAACGTTTTATATAAATTTATCAAAGACATTTTTTATAAAAAAAAAAAAATGATAGAGTCTCTTTTATTTTTTAGATATTTCCAGGGTCACACATCTTTCCAATAGCCTATAAACAATTTAAAGGTACTCACATATTTACTAAACACAAAAATAAATATAACAAATCCAAAACTAACTTTACACATGCATATGTAGACATCACAATTGTCAATTAAATATCCTAGTTTTATGTCTTCAACCTTTAACAGTGATCTTTATGATATCCAGTGATCTTTATGATATCCAGCCAACCTGAAACTAGAGCATTTAAAAAAAAACGTAATGAGTTTCAATAAAATTAAGTAAGTGCATCACTTACTTTAAATAGTATTTATATCTTATGGTTCACATACAATTTTAATAAAATACAACAATTTACAATTCAGCCAATTCAAGCTTACTGATTTATTAGGTATGATAGCTGTGTATTTATATGATAGTAACCTCATTGAGTAATTAAATAATCATACTTACAATAAATTTGTTATTTAATATATATATAAAGGGTCATTAACTATTCAATGCAATTAATATGAAGAACCACCATACTGGTAGTTTCCAAATACATCAATTTAAAGTCTAAATATATAAGAAACTATCACTTTCATAATCGCAATCAATCAATAAGAATGGCTTACTATCATTCTTTGGCAAACAAAGACATTTTGATCAAATTAACACTTTCTCCTTACATAAAACATTCAAGTCAAATACTTTCAATTCAATTAATTAAAGGCATACAAATGAATTAAGAGTTGGATACATGAGTAAGTTTCTTTAGACAACTTACCACTCAACTCATAAATCAGTATCAAATCTCCAATCACCTTATCCCTCCAACAGATATTCTCCCCTTTATCCTTACAGCAAACATCGTGGCCATATCAATATCGATATATATATATATATATATATTTTAAAAATATACTTTTGGAAGTTTTTTAAAGAACTTGCTCCATGAATCCAATTTTCAATTCACACGTACTTATAAAAACACACACATCATAATAGTTTAATGATCATGTCCAAATTCAATAAACTAGGCAGCCCATTATTCAAACAATCATTTCCTTATGCAAGAGGCCATTTCAAGTTTTAATTTATATTTGTTGGTTTCTTGAAGAATCATTTAAGGACAGTTACTTGTCAATTCGCATATATTCAATACAATGATATCATTCCATTAACTAACCATTCAACTTACATAATTCCATATTTTAAAGGCATTCCAAATAAAATATGTGCATAATTACCATTCATTTATACATGTTTAAAAGAACATCTCAGTTCCATATTCTAATGAAGTTCAAGTAATATTCACTTTTGATTTTGAAGAAAATTCCAATCAACCAAATATTCAATAACAATAACAATTTTAATTGGTAGCAATTCCTTGTGACTTACGCGTATAATAACTTTTCAAGGAATGGGAAGAATTATAAAATTGGTATAACTCAATTTACTAGCCTAGTGATATGCATCAATTTATAAATTCAATCACATTTCCTTCAAATCATAACATGTAAACTTGATCAAAACTATTAATTTAACCTCCCTATCATTATGCCATAAGATGAAGCATATTCTATCATACCTTTTCATCTAATGGATCACATAAATGAACAAGGAGAGAACTTTTTTTTTTGTCTTTTTTCTACTCATTTATTTTCTTTATCTTAAACATATGAGACCTAACTATTTCAATTCTACCCCCAATTGAAACTATTAATTAACTGCAAAATCCTACACTTATAGATTTCAATTATATTCATCTCCACTAATAAAGCACCATTTCAAGGCATCTAACACCGTGGTTTACTTAACACATGTTTCCATTAGCATCAGCAAAACTTTAAACTCATGTGTCTATATGCCAAATCAATAAGAAAACACTTATAGGAGTGTGAGTTGTCTTCTCACAAGATTTACATATAATCATTTTCAAGAAGCAAATTCAGATTCTTTCCAACCATTGTTGTAAATTCAACAAATTTGCCTAAGCTAGTTGTTATCAATAACCAAATCACTTTCTCATTTACAATCATTAAGAAAAATCTCCCAATGCATAATCCATCCATGTATTGATTCCTACAGACAATTAAACATTTTCTACTTATAATACCATTCCAATAAGAACATTCACCTAATTTCAATCAACTCATCAAAAGCAAATTTCAACATCCAACAATCTTATCCTCACTTATTTTTATTTCCAAGGTCTTATGCTAATCATAATTCAACATTTTCAAATAAGGCTTCGCTGAACCAAAGCTTCCAACACATAACCATAAACCTATTTCGTTACTTGCTTAGAAATTCTTGGTTGACTCAAATCATTCCATCATTCATACATAATTAATACTACCTACCTACAACATCATTTGGCAATATAAGTTTATGCCATAGTACACACATACTCTTATCATGGGTTACTAAAGGGAAATCAATCACTCCTTATTCACTTCACAAGCTATATCTAAATATTTCCATATATCCAACAGAGAGACCAAAATCATCATTCAATCTCCAATCACAACCGACTAATCATTTTTTTAATTCAATACATTCATAACCATCCATACATACGTCAGCACAAATATGAATAACATGTATTCAAACACTATAGTGAGCAAGCAATTTACTTACCTCAAGGGTTGTTGCATGAGCTAGGCATGCAGTTGAAACTCCCAATTGTTTATCCCAAGCAAGGTAGTTGTTGGTTGTAAGGAGTGATTGGCCTTGGGTAGTTGCAACTACTACAAATGGAGCTTCTCTTATCTAGTGTTAAATAGCCTTTACAACCATTTATGTTTAAAGGCTTTGTGTCAATGCTTCTTATACCTATACAATTTATATCTATCTTATATATATATATATATATATATACACCTATATGCTTTATAGATGCCCGTATACTTTAGATTTTATATATTGTCGATACTGATTGAGAGTAAATATGCAATACATGATAAAGGTTTTACATTTTGTACCAATAATATCAACCTATAGATTAAAGCTTAAAGGGTTCAACACTTTGATATAAAACTTATTTAAATCCTTATATCGTGTTAATATGAAGGGTAGTTTGATTATCACATCATAACTTCATCTGAGAAATTTCTGTAAACTTCAACTTTTGAATCAGTTGCTTGATCCACATAAGCTCACATGTTACCAAAACCATAGCATGATATTCTATTATAACACTTGACCTGGCCATAACCTCTTGCTTCTTACTTTTCTGGGAGACAAGATTACCTCCAATAAGAACATAATATCCTCAAGTGGACTGACTATTATAAGGGGACCTGACACAATCAACATTTGAATCACCAACCTTTTGTCTGTGACCTTTATTCTCATATAACAATCTTTGACCAAATGACCCTTTAATATACATTAGAATTCAAGTGACTTCATCCTAATGACTATCATATGGAGATTGAAGAAACTAGTTAACAATATAGACATCGAAGGAAATGTCTGGCTGAGTACTAGTAAGATAATTCAACTTACCTGCTAGTCTTTGACATCTTCTAGGATCAGAAAAAGGCTCCCCCTATCTTGGAAAAAGTTTAGTATTATGATCTATAAGAGAGTCTATTAGTCTATGATCTAACATACCAAACTCTTCAAGGATGTCTAAAGCATATTTTGCTAAGAGACAATAATATCAGAATTGGACTGTTCAACCTTGATACCAAGAAATATTTAAGCAAACCCAAGTCTTTGGTTTGGAAGTATTTGAATAAATATTTCTTCAATTGATCAATGTCATTTTGATTATTCCTAGTTATAATAATGTCATTAACATAAACAGTTAGATGAATATATTATCCCTGTGATTCATGCTTGTAGAAAATAGTGTGATCAGATTCATATCTAACCATGCCAAATTCTTGAATAATAGTACTAAAAGGTCTAAACCAAGCACGAGGGGATTGCTTTAAACCATAGAGAGCAAAGTTTACAAACCAGTCCAAAATTAGACTCCTTCTGGACAACAAAACCAAGTAATTGTTCCATATGAATTTCCTCTTGAAGTTCACCATGAAGAACTGTATTTTTAATTTTCAAATGGTACAAAGGCCAAGAATGTATGGCAACCTATGAGGCACTGGCACTCTATATAGTAACCGTGTTCACGTGTTCCTGTCTGCGTTTCCCCGTGTCCACGCATTGAAAATGCCAAGTCCCCATGTCTGTGTCTGTATTTCCCCGTGTCCGTGTCTGCGTGTCTGTGCTACCTAGATGGCAACCATAGAAATAAACAAATGAACATAGGACATCTTTGCAATAGGGGAAAAAGTATCATAGTAATCTTGTCCATAAACTTAGGTATAACCCTTAGCAACCAACTGTGCCTTAAGCTGATCAACTTAACCATCAAGACCTACTTTCACAATCTAAATCCAAATGACAATCAAAAGCTATTTACCTAAAGATAAAGGAACTAAACCCTAAGTATCATTAGCATGTAGAGCAGTCATTTCTTCTACCATAGACTAACGTCACCCTAGATCTGAAAGTGCCTCTTTAGTAGTTTTAGGAACAGAAATAATAGATAAAAAGAGATAAAAGCATAATGGGGTGAGGACAAACAATGATAGCTTAGAAAATTATAAATAGAATGAGGATTATGAGTAGAATGAGTGCCTTTTCTAATGGTAATGGGAAATTGGTCCTCAAGAGGTAGGTCCACAACAAGGGAAGATGCTTAAGTAGGAACTGAGTCAACAGGCACATTTGGAGAATCAAAAGAAACTAGAAGGATGTTGGATTCAATGTAATGGCATAGAGGGTGAAGTAGACTTAGGAACAATAGGATGAAGCTAAAGAAGAGAAGCAATAAAAGGAATAGGGAGGACTTCCCTTAACAAGTTTTTTTATGGTTTGGTAAATGAAGAATAGAGTGGAGATGACTCAAAGAAGGTGACATCAGCTAACATATAGTACCATTAAGTGTCTAGGGAATAATATTTGTATCCTTTTTGAATGCGATAGTAGCCAAGAAAGATGCATTTGATAGACTTAGTTGACAATTTATCTAGTCTAGAAGTCATGTTATGAACAAAGTAAATACAACCAAAAGCACAATGAGGAAGTTCATACAATGACTTATCAAGAAATAATATGTAATAAGGAATTTTATGCTGAAGAATAGAAAAGGGCATTTTGTTGATGAGATAACATGTAGTAATTACAACATCACCCCAAAAACAAAAAGGAACATTATGATGCAACAACAGGGTTTGAGCAATTTCAATTAAATGTTAATTTTTACATTTAGTGACCCTATTTTGTTGAGGTGTATATGCACAAGATGATTGATGTAAAATTCCATTAGAAGACATAAATTGATTAAAATTCAAGAAAAAAAATACTTAAGAGCATTGTCACTTTGAAGAATTTGAAAAGCAGTATTAGACTGTGTTTTAACTTCAGCACAAAAAGATTCAAAAATGGAAAGTAATTCGGAAAAACTTTTCATTAAGTATAACCAAGTGCAACATGAATGATCATCAATAAAAGTTACAAAGTATTAAAAACAAGAGATTGATGGGACTTTATTAGGACCCCAAACATTAGAATGAATTAAAGCAAACAAGGACACAACCTAATTATTGACACATTCAGGAAATGAAGTTCTCAACTATTTACTTGGTTGACACGACTCACAATTGAAACTTGATAAATTGGAAAAACCTAAAACCATCTTCTAAAACTTGGATAAATTGGGATGGCCTAAATGATTATGAAGAAGAGCTGAAGATTTAGTAGTAGTGCAGGCAACAAGGGACTCCACTAAGCTTAGGGTACCAGATGGCTGCACCAGATGCTCGATTGCCTTCATGACTACCTTCCTATTCCTATTAAGGACTCCATTGAGCTTAGGATACCAGTACAAATTTGTCAACATTAGTTGACCTAGATAGTGTTGAAATAGATATAACCTGGTGAATATGAGAAAAGACTTCTTGCAACATAGGAACGGTTGGACTAGCAAGGATCTAATCCTGAACAGAAGCAAGGTCAGTACCTATAACAGCAAGAGTACATATCATGAAAAATCTATCTCGTTGTGCTAGATCCTTAACAATCATTTTACCAACAGGTAACAAAGCATTAAATTCAGCCTTAATAGATAATATTTGACTAATAAAATCAATGACTGAGATACCTTATTGTCATAAATTCATTAGTTTGATAGCTACAATATATAGATGTTGAATATCATTAGTGTAGAGATTCTTGATTTGTGCCCATAGATTATAACAAGTGTCAAAATTAATATAAATATTATGAAAAGAATGATCTATGGACTAATTTAGAAGGGTACATAATAAAGCATTGGCTTTTTCCCAAGCTTCCTTATCAATTTTCACATCTTCAAATTTAGTGGTCAAATGATCTTTCAAGCCTTGACCCAAGCACTATTTTTCAACAACCTTTAACCAAGAAAGATAATTAGATGATCCCAATAATTTTTTTATAGCAATGGTTGGAGAAGGGCTAAAAGTTTCGAAGAAAGCCATGATGTTTCATCCAACGATGGCCCTCCAAAGGTAAGCCAATAGAGGAAGGCCGATCACAATGGTCTGTTTAGAAGTTTAATCAGACACTAGGAAGGTGATAAAGCAATGTCGATAGAGATGGGATCTAGTTTTTGGGAAATTTTACGGTTTCTAGTTTTGGGAAATATTACTTGATACCATATAGAGAGAGAGATGAGAGCATAGGAAAAAAAATTTTGATTGATTAATTATGAATAAGAATATATATATATATATATATGCATACACTAGACGGGCATTGAGTCTTGAGTTAACTAGGCTAGACTCTTTACATAAGATAACTTAAGTATGATACAATACATATTTACATAATTTAACATGTATACTAGACTTTCAGACCTTCTATGGAGCTGTGAGCCTTATAGTATATAAGTTGTAAATGTGTCGAGTTAATAGTGTGCTTGATAATTAGTGGTATAAGAAATTGTATGTTGGTTGCTTAACTATTAAAACACTACTGAACATGATATGTATTGGAAAAAACATGGATCCTTGGGGAGATTCTTCAAGAACTTATGAATGGAAATTGAAATTGTATATGACCATTAACATGATGGAGAGATAAGATGACATGGAGAGAAATGAAAATGAAAATATTTGATTTGGTAAGTTACTTGAAGAATACCATATTGGATCCATATTGTCATTGTTCTCTAATGGTGTTGTGTGCACCAAAGTGGATTGATTTGAGTATAGTCAATGTTCATTTTTGGTTTCTAAATGATATTTAATTTGATTAGCTTACACTAGCTAATGGTTACTCTTGTTTCTTGGTTAAGGATTAGTTAAATTGATTGATATTTATTCATATTCATAAAAGTTACTAAAGTGATAGAACTTGTATGGTGCCATAGAATGATGAATGATTAAATCGTGAACTATGATTGAATAATAAATTATTAGAATGTGTATTGCTATTGAATGGAAAGTGATTGAAGTAGTTGTAGTGTTAATGAATGTTGGGTAATTAAGGTGGATTATGCCACCTTTTGTTATTCTCAAATAAGGAATGGTTGAAATTGTTTATGACACTTATCCTTGTCCTTGAACATTCAATGCCTTGAGCTATTGATACCCAATTGCTATAGTTTTGAAGAATAGGATATTTGTCTATATTTTGGATTCCATATGAAATTGATCTCTAGAATAGGTAGCAATCATAATAATAAAATAGTTATACAAGGTTAATTTAAGCTTGATATGTATTGCTTGTTTAGTGGTATTATATAACGAAAAATGTAAGAATGCAAAGTTTAAAGTTGAACATTGTACCCTGTGGCCAAAAAAAAAAAAGGAAATAGTTAACTATAGTTGTGTTGTTTAGTAAGTGATTTATTTATTGAGTTTCATTGAAACTCACTACATTTTCCTTTAAAAAAATAAGTGTTTTAGATTGCAAATTTATTCAATGTCTCAAAGATCACCTTGCTTGAGGTTGATGACATAATGCTTAGAGGAATATTTTGGCAGTGGGCGATTTCATGTGTGTATGCATTGAGTCATCATGTTTTTTGCATATTGTAATGTTTGTAAGATTGAAACTTGTATGAAAAGTTTTTGATATTAACAAACAAGTTATACAAAGGGTACATGACCTTGGCAAACTTTTGAAAATCAGAGGAAACTTTGTTAAAATTTTGAAAAAAAGAAGAAAAAGAAAAAAAAAACCTAAAGAGCATATCAATGAAATTGTTTAGAAGTTTTGAGCAAATGATTTCTTATTAAATCTATTCTGATTTTTTCTTATTCAGTCATGCTTTATTGAGATTGTGTAATGTGTAATTGGTAAGAGAGTACCACCGGACACTTTCCTATGCCGATCATATTTCCCTATCTGCGGCATGACAATAATTATGCATGGCCTCATGTTAGATTGAATTTCAATGTGTAGATCAAATACTTAATAGGGGTCATAGCTGGCATGTGTGCATAAGTTTTGGTTTGACTAGAGGGTTAATTATATACATAGGTAAATATGGTATTGTATGGCTTGATCAGCAGAGGAGAATAGAGACTTAAGTTGGGTGGTGGTGCGGGTTTGTTTGTGGAGCTACAAAATGAACTTTTTAAAGATCAATATAGGGTTCTTTTTACATAATGAAATTCTAGTTTAAACAAATAGAATACTGGTTTTACTATAAAATGCGTTAGGATAAAACAATTGAGGCTTAAATCAAAATTGAGTTAAAGAGTTTTTGGGTAACAAAAAGCAGAGGAAGTAATATGATATTTAAATTAAAATGGAGTTATGGCAAGTGAAGGTGGGTTGCATTTTTCTGAAATTTTAAAAAAGATTTAGGAAGGATGGACCACACTTTACACTAATCCTTTATTAATCCTTATTCTATAGGCAGAAAGTTTAAGTGCAAATTTTTATAAAATCATTTTATGTAGGTAAATATCCTGTTTCTTCTTGTAAGTACTTAAGTAGTTGGAATCATGTGTGTGCTACTACAGTGACTATTAAGTACGAAGTTGGAAAATATACTTCACTTATAGGCGCAAGTAACTACGTGTACATGTGAAAAGGGTTGTATTTTGACCACAAATTGTAAATATGCAAATTTTCTTACTTGACAGTGGATTAAATTCACTTAAATTGGTAGGGTCGTAACATTTAATAGTGAAATGTAAAAACATGCTTTTAGGCAGATAAAAGTGTTTACGGTTTAATAGTAAATCAAAATCATGTGTAGCCTTAGTAGTGGCATTCAACATGTATGTATGTTTTGTTTAGGTAAGCAAGGATATTGTTACATCGGCAACACGTGCGACGGTTTCATTACTTAATTAATAAAATAATAATAATAAATAGGCAGGAATTCATAAAATAAAGGCACGAATGCGTGACTTGACCAGTTAAAGCATATATGTTTACTGGTGGCTTAATGAGGCCCTTCTCCTCCACATTTGTAGACATTGATGCCTGGCTTTGGATTCCTTGTCATCATCATTAAATGCTATATCAAGAGAAACGAAGCGAATATGCTTTTATGATCATGTAGCTTCTCTGGTAAAATAGATTTACGAATTAAGTTATAGTTAATGGTCAAGTAAAAATTTTGCCTAGACCTTTTTTTTAACTTGTGTGCCATTTGTATATAGGGCACTTTTTGTGTCAGCAAACTTCTGTCTTTTCTTTGTCAAGTATTGTATGCAATTCAATGATAAATTCTTTTAATTAAGGAGGAGAGAGTTTGTAAAGTCCACTTTTCTTTGAACAATCTCCACTGCTATTCTCTAGTCAAATCATATTAATTTGAAATACCCAAAATCCTTTTGAGAAAGTTTCTATAAATTCTCTTTTTGAGATATTTAGAATTAGCGGAAATAGATTTGTAAAAAAAAAAGTTTGATAAATTAATTACTCTAGTCTCTAATTAGGGATGCAAAACGGACCGCCGGTCCGCAGGCTTTGCGGACCGGTCCACATTTTTTTACGGACCGGATCAAGCAAAAATTAGTCCGTTTAAATGCGGGCCTAAACGGACCAAGCCCATTTAGGCCCGCATTTATGCGGACCAAGTCCGGTCCGCGCGGACCGGCTA
>JANHAO010015922.1:0-14604 GCA_026873985.1 Saraca asoca | reverse complement strand
TTTTTAGAAACAGAAAACAGTAAATTAAACCAAACATATTTTCTAAAATTTAAAATTCTGAAAATGAAAATCATTTTTAGGAAATAAAAATAAGAAATGAAAATAGGAAACATTTTCTGAAACCAAGCGGCCCCTAATATTCCTAAAAATATTTTTTAACTAAGTTTCCTCCAAAAACATTCCCATATGAGGGGTGGGAATCCTAATTTCCCATGAATATAGGAATGTTTTTTTAAATATAAGAAGATATATATACTCTTTGTTAATAGTATAATTATAATATTATAAAAAGTAAAACATTAACATTTCTCTACATTCTCACTTTCTCTCTATTCTCTCTCTCTCACTTTCTTTCTCATCCCCCTCTCTCTCTCTCTCTCTCTTTTATTCTTTTTTTTTTACTTTTTCTCTTTTCATCTCTCTCACTTTTAATCATAAAAAAATTAAAAGTTACAATTCATAAAAAATTAATAAATATATAATTTTTTAAAAATAAATATTCATTAATTATATAAAGTAACTTTTTTAACTTAAAATAGATATAAGTGTTTTCGATAAAAATATCAAGATTCTCAAAAAAATTGTATTAGAATTAAATATGAGATTGTCTAATATTTTAGGAATATTTAAGATAAATTAAATATATTTTAATATTATCAGAAATCATCATTTTTAAAAAATATGATTTTTAAAAAATATAATTCTCAAGAAAAAAAAAATCAACTACCAAATGCCCCTAAGCCTCCTCACAGTTTCACCGGAGAAAAAGTGCATCAGAGGCCCAAGCCCAAATTGTCTCACTGGCAAACCCTACAATTAGTTGCTGAACCGCTGTCTCATGGGTTCTCCCCTTTTCATCTCTTGTCTCTCTTTTCATTTATTTCCCTTCTCGTCAGATTTTCTGCCGAGACCACATGTACATCACTCTAGTGGATGGGCATGGGAAACCCTCCAATATTCTATGCATGTTGGTCTTATATGATATAAGACAATATATCAACAACAAAATTGAAAATTCAATTTTTTCTGTTTAGATATATATCATTATAATAAAATTCATGATTTTTTAATGAAAATTATAATTTTTGATGAAAAATAGTTGTCAATTAAATCAACATTAAAAAACATTTTTTGTCAAAAAATCCATCGATTAGATATAATTTTTTATGAAAATGTTTTTTTTATTTTTATTCATAAAAAATTTCGTTAGAAAAGACAAAAGAAATCCATCAGCGGTCCCGTCATAAAAGTAGTCGGAAATCTGTAGGAGTAAATGAGTTTTTTTTTTTGGTTAAAATTATTAATTTTTTAAATTCTAATTAATATAATTTTTTGAAAAATCTGTTTTTAATGTTTTATTAAAATAATTTTTTAAAAAAAATAATTTTAATTAGTAATAAAATTTGTTTGATTCTAATTTCTAAAAATTAATATTTATTTAATAATAAAAAAATTAAATATACGATGTATAAAAATAATTATAAATATATAAAATTAGTTAAATACTTTATAAATTATATTATTCAAATCAATGATATATGAAACATATTATTTAAATAAAATATATAAAAATATAATTATATTCTAAGATCGATGAGGAATTCAATAATCTCTGATCCTAGATAACATCCTCCCATTGTTGATGAATTGTGGGTCATCCACGACCTGCGATTGATAGCGGTCGAATCAACAATAGCAGTGGCTACGGTGGTGGTAGATACAAGTAGACAAGGAGTTGCCAGTAGTACGTAGGGGGTGGTGGTAACCATATAAATGACGATAAGGTGGAGGAGGAGGCGACAGATGTTGGCTCTACTGCTAATGACTAATAGGGCATCTACTACTGTCTGGGAGTAAGCAACCTGCATTTGTTGCTACGTCTTAGCAACAATGCGCATAAACTGTTGTAGTACATCAAATGACCCATTCTCAAAGTGAGATGCAATAACTAATGCCATTGTTCTTACGATGGCTTCAGACCTCAACCCATAGGCCCCCATAGTGTCCATCCAAAAATTATGATTAGATGGCTCGACCACCTCACCATATGTCTCCTCGGACAATCTGAGTCTACGCCAAATCCTCCTTTCTTTGTTGAAGTTCACTTGGAAATTAAAACAATTAATTATTTGATATTATAAATGTAACATTTTTATTACCAAATGTACAACACATTAATAAACAAAATTGCAAGTTAAGAGAAAGTTGCTTACATAAGACTATATAGTTCGAGGTGAGACCGATCAGCTGTCCTTCTGGATGTGGGTGAAGTGGAACAAGCTATCAACTAATGGTTCAACCCTGGTCTCAACTATCTCCACAATATGAAAAATTTCATGGATAATATAAATTGTGATATAAATGTGACAACAACAATGTAAGTGACATAAATAATATTGAGTTCAAACAAACATTACGATGCACAACTAATGTTCTACTATAGGGATGGATCTGCTAATGTATAGGGAGAAACCCTATTCAGTTGGATCTGAGACCCAGTTCCTTTTATTCTACTTGAATGTGGACTTGAATTTAAGGTCTTCCAAAGACTTAAGAAGTCCTTTCCACTCTTTGTCCTCGGTCCAACTTGGTTGAGTTGGTCTCTTCTTCAGCACCTTATCTACGATATCCTTCATTTTGTTAAAACCCTTATGATTGATGTTCCTTCACTTGTCCTTCTTATAAGAAGGATTCCATTTTCAATCCTTCTACAATTAAAAAATATGGAAAGTATCAAATAGTTAGAGAATAGTTGAAAAAAGAAATTGAAATTATAAACAAAGTATGGAAATTTTACCCCAAACTTTGCATATAGCATCCTGTGAGTGGGCTTCAAAATACTCTTTCACATAGGCCATACACTCTTATACTTTCTCAAGATGATGTGGTGTATGATGCCTATTAGCTCATGAGTCAAGTAAAATATGAACAAATAAAAATAAACATAGTTAATAAATTAAAAAATAAAGTTCATGTCCAAACGAATATCAAATGTAATCAAGAATACATACCCCGGCCCATAAGGCATAATGATCTCTTTATAACTAAGTACAAGTACCCAAGAGAGTGGGGGATGTTCGAGGGTAGATGTTACTCATGAAAATGATGGTTCCATCTATGTTAGTGTCCCTAATGTATTTAGGCACGGGTGTTGTTGCTTCTACGACTATGTCTGGGTTAATGCCTGTATAGGTGACTCCATCTGGCCAAATGTGGGTCGATGTGTGGGCATGAAAGTGTAGCCATTAGGAATAAGAGTTGGAGAGCTCTAACCAGCCGTCACATGCAAACTGCTACCAAAGGAATTATAGGGGAACCTTATCCCTTGAGACTACTATCCTCTACCTCTTTGTCCACCCTACGACCTTTCATCTACAAATATTCACATATAACATAATTAGAAAATAATCATATATATATTAAATGAATAAAGTAATTTAGTACTCATAACTACAAGTAGCAAATTAACATGTCACATATCGAATGCCAGTATTATTCATTCAATTCTTCCTTTGCATCTTTTTCATCATCTTCTTCATCTTTGTTGACATCTTTAGGCCCATCCACCATCTTATATCTGCTATCTTCATCATGTAAAACAATAATTGAATCATCTATTGGAATCAATTGAGTTGCATATGAGATATGGTTATCTTGGTAAGCATGTTCTAATGTGTCCTTATCCTCAATCATTCCACGAGGCTTGGTCTTTATAACAACCCACCAACCTTAGTTATCTCTATTTATTCATAAGTATGATGCATAATACACTTGTGTTGCTTATTATACAATGATGAGGGAATCATACTTGCCATATTATCTTATATGTTTGATTTCAACTATATCATATTAAGGTTGCACTCTTATATCATGGCTTAACACAAGATTAAACCAATCATAGTGGAAAGTACCACCCTTTCAATCAATAATCCTGGGTACTAAAGTTATACAATCTCTTTAAAAATGTCATAGAAGTCATCTTCTTTTTTTAGGACATTCCTTTTGCCCTTCACTCATACTCCACTATTAATTGTTTTCTTCGTTAACTCCCTTGCTATGTGTGAAACTTATACCGTTTGACAAAATACATTGGAAATTTTTTGATAGCCCTTAGAAGACCTTAAGCTCAATCCAATAGATATTAATTGACCACACCATTTAAAGGGCTATGAACCTGAGAATAACACAATTTTATATCAAAATTTCATCATACAATTATAAACAATGTGACATAGGACAAGTAATTATTGTTTGTACTTACTAAAGAGCAAAATCAAGAAGCAAACTGAGAATTGAACATTATTTCAATGTCCTCATCTTACATTTTTTGATACAAAGTCTTTAACCAATGAACAAATATACTACGAGGAATAAAATTTTAGGTGATTAGTATTCTAAATTTGAGCCAATCAAAGTTAAAGATATGGAATGATTTATTAAGATAGTTACGCAAATACTTACTTATTAAATGACTCCACTTCTTCATAGTTTAAAAGCATGTATTATGGCTAATTTCAATTCTTCGTCATTCAAATGTCGCTCTTGGCAAAAGCTAGTAGAACATCCTGGAAGATTGAAGATGGAAAGAACACTATAGCATTTTTGTTCTTTAGCAACATGAAAAAACTATTGCCTATAAGAATAGGTAACGATTTTTTACTGTGGTCTTTTGAGCATTACCTATTCTTTTAGGTAATGGCTTTTCTAGAGTTTTTGATAATAAATGACAAAACTATTGCCTATTGTTAAATTATAGGTAATGATTTTTTTTTATTTAGCAATGGTTGTGGATTGTTGCGGATTATGGCAATGCTTATTAAGTGTTCTCAACTAAATAAAAGGCAACACTTATCAATCGATGTCATATAATAGGCAACCATTTTTTTATAAATAAACAACACTTTGCTACATAATAGGCAATGATTTTTCATAGATAGGCAACACTTATCAATCATTGTAAGATGTAATAGACAATAATTTCTTTACAGATAGGCAACACTTATCAACTGTTGTCATATATAGTAGGCAATAGTTTCTTTTTTTATAAATAAACAATACCTTACTACATAATAAGTAACAATTTTTTTTATAGATAAGTAACACTTATCAATCGTTGTTATATATAATAAGCAATAATTTTTTTTTATAGATAAGCAATACTTTGCTACAAAATAGACTACAATTTTTTTTTTTTTATAGATAAACAACACTTTACTTTATAATAGGCAATGGTTTTTTTATAGATAAGCAATATTTTTTCGAACATATCCATTCCATCATAAATTTCTTTTCAATTACTTTAATAGTCAATACATCAATTAATTTGTCCCAAATTTGAAGAAATAAATCCAAAACAATAAGATAACTATAAAGAGTATTCACTTTAAGTTCAACATCTCAATGAAAATTCAGATTGAAAATCATATTTATTGAAGATTCTCATTAGTAGCTCCTATATCCAGTAAGTCATCATTACTTTGTTTTGCTCCTTCACCACCAATATTCTGCTACATGCATAGATTTAAATGAAATTAAAGAATTACAAATGTCTAATAAGAAGCATTTCATTCAGTAATAAGAAGAAGCATCAATATAAACTTTTGAATTATTCTAGTCACATAAATCAATAATGGAAGAAGAAAATACCTTTGTTCACAAGTGAAATTTTTATAAAAACTATTTTTCACTGTGTGACTCAATTCATGAATCGATTCATATTGAAACACTTGTGTACATGAATCGATTCATGAAGAATTATTTTGAAAATTATTTTTACCGAAGGTTAGAAAATTTTCTGAATCAATTAATTGATTAATGACTTCTTATATTATAATGTGAATTGATTCATGCATCGATTTAGTCAAAAGTTCTTGATGATACTTATGGACGAATCAATTCAAAGTCTAAAATTTAGTTATTTTTTAAAATTTGGTTGCCATACTATAAATAGAGGTTAGCCTTATCTCTAAGTAAATAGATAATTTATTATTTCTTATTCTATAACTATTCGTTGGGTGTTCTAGCCTTCATCTAGAGGGGTACGTGTATAATGCTTGCTTGTTAATGTGTTTGGAGGGGGGAAGAGTAATGTCTACTTGCACAAACCATCCTAAAGTCTTAAAACTAACCTTTTCAACCTAACTTGATGCAATGATGGACTGGTAAAAAGGAAAAACCTTCCACTAACACCAAAACACACTTATAATCTTTGTTGCAATAAGATACCTCTATATGTGAATAAGTGAATTGAAACTAATAATACATATTCTTTGGTTGAAATATGTGTCGATGTAGATGAGTGTATATTATCATTTTGTACACTATTGGCATCATCTAGAGAGCTTTTCAATATTCCAAAGATAACCTGTAAATTGACTCCATTTATGTTAAACTCCTACAACAATGTTTTTAGAAGCTCATTCATCCCTTGAACCTCACTTCTCAAGGAGATTACCTCATTATGTTGCTTTTGCTTCAAAGCCTTAATTTCTTCTTGTCTTTTCAAAGTAGTTAGTGTAATAGATCTCCCAAAGCATCGCATTCTCCCTAACTTTTCCTTCACAAACACAACATGAAAGGCATCTGTAGTGGCTTTAGTAGAGTTTTCAGTCAACTCTTGAAGTTGTGACTATAAAAATAAATAAGGAAGTTAGCAAAGTAACTAAATTTATATTTTTAATTAGTGAAATCAAAAGTAGGGAAGAAAAACAAATTATCACTCATAATTTTATCCTGTATTTCTGAATCCAATGTCTTTCCCTTATTACTCTGGCAAGTTTCAATGAACATATCTACTTGTGTGGGCTCTACATTATTCTCATTCTTGGCATGCTGCAATAAATGTAATATAAGTAAGTCTAAATTTGATTACAATTTACTTCAAATTCTACCAAGCACTTAACTAAGTTTTCTATTTATGTCCAAATCACTTAAATATAGTATCAATCACTGCCATAATCTAGCAAAATTAATAGGTCTCATTTGATGCCTCCACTTCTGTTGAGCTCTATTTTGGGTATTCCTTTGGTTGATTTTCTATAGTTCACGTCAAAATTTAACATTCTAGAGATAAGAATTATATATAGTAAGACATTCTACATGATTTTCTAAGTTTTTATCTCACTTGTATTAGTTTAAGGCTCCAATATTTGATCAACTTTCTAAAGTGCAATTCTAGATGTCTTTGGGGTGATTTTTCAACATCTCATTTACACTCTTATACTTATCAAAATATTTTTTCTTAGTCTAGCATTTATGTCTCCTCCAAGCTTCATGTATACCAGAAAGTACACAATTTTTTCCTTCTTTTGGAATGATAAGTTTTTTTTTCTACAAAAAGCATAAAATGTTAATAATTAAAATTAAAGTATCTAGCAAATAACACAACATCGGGTATAATAATTCCAATATACATTTTTCTTACGTTGACATAATTTGACATCCATATTTTATAGTCATCTAGTATAGCCTTCCAATTAGTGTAAATCAAAGGGCAGAATGTTGGATTTTTTGCAATTGTACCCAAGAATAAGCTTAAGTTACTTATTGTTTGGTCGCATGGCCTTAATGCTTGCCCTTTTTAAAAAATGACTTCTACTATTTCTTCCATTGTTCTTGCATAAATCTTTTTGCAAAGTGTCATTCCTCTAGTTCTTTTCTCCTTAGTTATCCCTAGTTTAATTAAAAAATACATATTCAAAGTAATATGTGAAAAAGAATGAGACCTAAGCATCCAAGTGATTATAAACAAAAATAAAGAAGTCACCTATTGTTGCATCATTGTTTTTGTCCACAACTTCCTCCTTTTTGTTAATATCTTTCTTAACTTGTTCATTTGTTTTATCACCTTCCATTGCATTGGAGGCATCAATTGGTTCAAAATGAGAATGAACATTAATGGGTTAATTTTCCCCTTCTTTAGCTACCATATGTTTTTCAAGAAAATCATCAGGTGACAATAGGGGTAGATTGGAGTCTTTTTTACCTTTTTAAAACTTTGCACTTGGGTCATCGTTATGGTTATGGGTTTTCTCTTTTGATCATGCTTTGGACTATATCCTTACTCTTTGGTCACATTTGTGGTCATAGGTACTTCTGAGAAGTTCCTTGCTCTTTGACCACACTTTTGGTCAAAGGTTACTTCTGAGAAGTTTCTTGCTCTTTGGTCAAGGTCATGAGTTACTTTAGAGAAGTACCTTGCTCCTTGGTCAAGGTCTTGGATTTCTTTTGAGAGGTACCTTACTCCTTGGTCAAGGTCATGGGTTGCATTTTAGAGCTTCCTAGCGTATTTTGATCTCCATTTTCAGTAAATGCTTCAGATTGAATGACATTTCTAGACATGGGTTACTTCTTCTCAACTTTTTGAGCTTTACTTTCTTAAATTGCTTAAGCAATTTAACTTTTGACCTTGCTTGATAGTTATCAAAACTAAAACCTTACCTCTTATTAGGACTTTGGTCCTTCTTGTTAATAGTAGAACATTTTACCTTGTAGCTTGTTCCCTTGTTCATGGTCACTTACATGTACACCTGCAAGAATTCATGATTGTTACTCTATAAAAGAGTTAGTGTATGCAGTATGTTATGTGAAAACTAGTCTATCCCAATAATTTTATTCAGACATGATGGATTTGGGAAACATTATAGTGCAGTAGGACTTTGTATGCCGGTATGGACTTAGCATAACACATTACTCTTCTTCCATATCAGATAATGAGAGAATCTAATAAACATAAAGCCCACATCAAAATAGGAAAATTAGATTGAGGAATACCTCACATGTAGAATAAGGAATCTAAATTCAAGACATCTCTTTTCTTACAATAGCAAATGTTATGTGAAAAAAAAAAATCAAAAGAACACCACTACCTATATTATGAGAAAAACAACTAAATGTTAATATTTTTTGGCAACAAAAGTATATGTTATTATTTTTCATATATAATAAGAACCTTTTGAACACAAGAACAGTTAATAAAAAAATTATTAATGAAATCTTTCTTATGCAATTACTTATTACCTAACTATTTAAAACTTTAACTAGTAGTATAAAGATGGTAGACTATTCCACAGACCCATATCTTATATTAATCATATACTATCCTCAAACCTAGAATCCTTTCTATATTTAGTCTTATCTAGTTTTGCACTAGGTATAGGTGGAGCCATTTCGAAAATAATTTCTGGTATATCTTTCCTCATCAATTCAACTTCATCATCATTATCGTAGGGTATAACTAGTCATGGAAAACACCTTATGAGCTTTCTTGGAAGACTCGAGCTCACAATCCTAATAAGGATAATCATTGCATCAAGAAGTTCCACATTTATAACAAGAGTTATTCTTTTTATGCTCCCTCCAAAATAACATACAGTCATTGGGACATGCGTTAATCATTTTGTAGTCAAAACCCAAGTCCTTAATCATGGCTTTTGTTTTAATTTATCCATGAAGACACTTCAACAAATATAATCAAATAGTAAATGACAATGTTGAAAAGTTTTTACAACCCAACTATAATTCTTGTTTTGCCTCCTTAACCAAGTTAAACAATTTCTTTACATCTTCATTAGGGCCTTCATAAACTCCTCCTACTTGTGCCATATCTCTAAATATATCATTTAATAGCCCAGCAGTGTCATCATAATAGTCGACTTCATCATGCATATCACCATTAAGATCCATTAAAGTCACACCCTCTCTAGGATTATACCATTCTTTTTACCCCTCAACAAGTTCATGGCATATCAAATGATCGTACACTATATTTCTCTTTTCCTATTTGCTATTAGCACAAATAGTACAAGGGCATGAAATCTCGCCTCCTTGTGATTTTCCTTTATTGAAAGCATAATCTAAAAAAAAATTTTAACACTATCAATGTACTCTTTGTTATGCCTTGGTAAATCCATCCAATCTTTCTCCACATATTTTAGTCTATTGAGAAAAGAAAATTAAGGAAAAAGATAACATAATCACATCAAATCATCAAATGCATTGAATTCTAAAAAAATTTGTCACCTGAATTGATTCACAAATTGATTCATGCTCAAAAAATCGATTACCTAATTAATTCACAAAAGTTTCTAACCTTTAATAAAAATAATTATCAAAAATAGCTTTTCATGAATCAATTCATAAATCCATTCATTCACTATGAGTCGATTCATGACAATCTATTCTTAACAATTGTTTTTACCCAAGGTTAGAAACTTTTGTGAATCAATTTGGTAATAAATTCAAGAATAATTGTTTCAAAAATTATTTTTACTAAAGGTTAGAATTTTTTTTGAATCAATTATGTAATCGATTCATGCTTTATTATATTATAGTGTGAATCGATTCATGCATCAATTCAATCATGAATTTCTTGATGACACTCATAGACAAATCAATTCACAAATTGATTCATAAGGTAGCAACCTTCTTCTAAATCAATTCTTGAATTGATTCATAGTCTAAAAGTTAGTTATTACCACACTATAAATAGAGCCTAGCCTCATCTATATGTAGATTTGTGCTTATAAGTAGATCTATCTCTACCTTATCTAATTTCATCAAATCAAATATAATAAATTTGTGCTTTCATAGGTTCTAATTTCATTGAAAGCCATAGAAGCCCAATGACACTCTCTCAAATATCATCAAAATAAAGTTCATAAAATAAAAGATTATATCAAACACAAAATAAAAGATGTAGCAACCAATTTTGAAAGTAAAATGATCATACTTACCTAAACATTTTTCTGGTGAATTGCAACAAACTAAACTTTATTTCCTACAAAAACAAAGAAAATTTCAACTTTCTTCAACTTTGAAAAGTGGGGGTTTTAGGTAAGATTTTCTTAAAAACTTAATGTAGACTTTCTATAAAATAAATTTTTTACTTTAGGAGCACTCACCAACAAGAAAGGAAGTTGTGGGTAACTCAGCGTGTACTAGATCATTACTGGTAAGCACAATTGGAACTTGGTTGGAATTGTGCCAAAGAATAAGGAATAGCTACTGTGGCTAGATTAGGGAGGAGAAACATCCAGAAAACGAGAAGAAAAAGATAAATGACTGGAGCTAATCGGACAACAAAAGACCAAAGAAGGAAGACCGGCTAGTGATGAAGGACACAAAAGTACATGAGGCTCGTGCTAAAAGAGTAAAGGCATGAGCTGGTGTTTGTCTTCAAGGTGTTTGTCAAACAAGTATAAAACCAAAAGTAGACTAGGGAAAAGGAAATAATTGGTGGGATTGTGTGTGTGTGTGTGTGTGTGTTTTTCTTATATTAATAATTAAATAACTAAATTATTTTCAATTAAATTACTAAGGAACAATTATCTAATTGTTGTATAAAAAAATCTTATAAAGCAACATAATTTAACTATTGCCTATTAATTAAAATTTTGCAACATTCAAAAAATTATTGTCTATTGTATTTATGGTAACAACTGTAAGTGATTGTTACCTAAAATTAGAAACAAAGGCAACAATAAAAAAATGTTGCCTATTCTAGTTATAGGCAATAGGTTTTTATTGTTGCTAGGTTAAGTGTTGTTAGAAATAAAAAATGTTGTAGTGGAATAAGCTCTAGGGTTGGATTGCTACCTAATCATCATTCCTATCAACTCTTATGCTTTGGCATTACACACATCAGGGCTGAAATAGTATTGACAAAATTGAGCAATCTCTTTAGTCAAATAAGCTCCATATATACTTTCTACAGGTCTAACTCTGTTACTAACTTTCTTCTTCAACCTATTAAGAAATCTCTCAAATGAATACATCCATCAATGTTCCACAAGGCTACCAACCATTACTTTAAATGGCAAATGAATAGGTAAATGCTGCATGAGTTGAAAAAACTTGGTCGGAAGATCCATTCAAGCTTGCATATTATCAAGTGAATATTTTATTCCATTCAGAGCAATTCCTCTTCTCATATGACCATTAATCATAATTCCTTAAAGAACTGACTTAACTCAATTAAGACCCTCTATATAGGATCTAGGAGTCCAAAAAAAGTGATAGGAAGCACTTTTTCCATGAAAATAAGACAGTCATGGCTTTTCATATCAAGTACTTTACCATCGCCTATATCGACACATATACCAAATTTAGAGGCATAATCATTAGACATCCTTAACTCCTTGATGCACTCACAAATTGCCTTTCTCTCATCTAAGCTCAAGGTATAAGAAGCTTTTGGTTTATATATTTTTCCATATGCAGTGGCTTTATATATTATGCAAGATTAAGTTTATGTATATATATATATATTAGTGATTTGTGATCCCATGAATATTAATCAAACTAAGTGAACTATGAATATAATGATATGATAAAATCTAATTTAAGACTAATAATTATTAATGGAAAATTTGATATTCACATCAGTCATGACCAGGATTTAGGGCCATGATAAAGGTAATAGCAGAGTATGGTCTAGGATAAATCTATGAGTATAGGCCTACATGTAGATTGAAAGATATGATAGAATGTTATGGTATCCTAAATCCTTACTGATAGAGCTAGTACAATATCAGCAAGATAATCTAGTGCATTATTGGTACATTGGAACTGTTGAAGGATGGATTGCCGATGAAAAACCTTTAACTTTGACAATATTCTAAGAAGCTTTTATCAAATGATTCTTTCCTCCTAGTGTTTGATAGGCAAATGCTCAAAGATTTGAAAACTTGAGGTAAGAAAATTTGCCTATAAGTGAATATGATGCTCAATTCACATAATTTTCCTTGATATGCTATTCATTGATACCAAATGAAGCCATGAAGTTGGAAAGATTTGTGCAAGGGCTTCGTGATTGTTATTTTGATCACATTAAAGTTATTCCAAATAAGACATATCAACAAGCCATGAACCAGGCCTTATAAATAGAATAAGATGTAAAGAAAATCATGAAAGGGAAATGTCTTCTAGGAGTAAGAAAAGAATTCACACTAATGGAACTAATATTGTACCAACACTACAAGAGATTTAATTTTCAGTGACGACTTTTCAGTGGCTACTAAAAAGTTGTCACTAAAGGTCGGCCTATTGTGATGACTTTTTAGGTCGTCACTGAAAGGGTAGCTTTTAGTGATGACATAGAAAGTCATCACAATAGGTCACCTTTCAGTGACGACTTTTTTTAGTGGTCACAGTAGGTATATGTTCAGTGATGAATAAAAAGTCATCACAGTCGTCACAGTAGGTAGGCCTTTAGTGACGACTTTTTTGTCGTCACAGTAGGTAACCTTTCAGTGACGACTAAAAGCCATCATAAAAGGTGACCTTTTAGTGATGATCAAAAAGTCATCACAATAGGTACCCTTCAGTGATAACTTTTTCGTCGTCACAATAGGGAACCTTCAGTGACGACTAAAAGTCATCACAAAAGGCCAACTTTCAGTGATGATGAAAAAGTCGTCACTGAAGGGTGATGACTTTTTCATCGTCATAATAGGCAACCTTTCAGTTACGGCTAAAAATCGTCACAAAAGGCCAACTTTCAGTAATGACTAAAAAGTCATCACAGTAGGTACCCTTTAGCGATGACTTTTTTGTCGTCATAATAGGTAACCTTTCAGTGACGACTAAAAAGTCATCACAAAAGGCCAACTTTCAGTGACAACCAAAAAGTCATTATAGTAAGTACCCTTCAGTGATGACTTTTTCGTTGTCACAATAAGAAACCTTTTAGTGATGACTAAAAAGTCGTCACAAAAGGCTAACTTTCAGTGACGACCAAAAAGTCATCACAGTAGGTACCCTTCAGTGATGACTTTTTCAACGTCACAATAGGTAACCTTTCAGTGACGACTAAAAGTCGTCACAAAAAGTCAACTTTTAGTGATGACCAAAAAGTCATCACAGTAGGTACCCTTCAGTGATGACTTTTTTATCGTCACAATAGGTAACCCTTTAGTGACGACTAAAAAATCATCACAGAAGGCTAGCTTTTAGTGACAACCAAAGAGTTGTCACAGTAAGTACCTTTCAGTGATGACTTTTTCATCATCATAATAGGGAATCTTTCAATGACGATTAAAAGTCGTCATAAAAGGCTAACTTTCAGTGATAACGAAAAAGTCATCACAGTAGGTACCCTTCAGTGACGACTTTTTCGTTGTTACAATAAGTAACCTTTCAGTAACGACTAAAATCGTCATAAAAGGTTAACTTTTAGTGACGACCAAAAAGTCGTCACAGTAGGTACCCTTCAATGATGACTTTTTCATCGTCACAATAGGTAACCTTTCAGTGATGACGAAAAAGTCATCACAAAAGGCGGCCTTTCAATGACGACCAAAAAGTCGTCACAGTAGGTACCCTTTAGTGACGACTAAAAGTCGTCACAATTAATCCATTTAAGTTTGGAGTGCAAATGAATTAATACATTTAACATGAATAATAAATTTTTTAGATTAGAGTTAGCTTAAAATTAAATAAATTGACAAGAAATTATGTTGAAATTTTAAAAATATTATTTGACAAATAAGTAATAATTAAGTCATAATTAATTATATATCATAAAATAAAATTAATTTTAATAAATTGACAATAAAAAGTTAATAAAAATATCAAATTAATAATTAAAATATTTTTAATGAAATA
>JANHAO010015921.1:0-14605 GCA_026873985.1 Saraca asoca | reverse complement strand
GATTGGTAATATCATCATAACATGGTCCTTGGATTCGACCCGGTGTTGCTCTATGCTATAAGTAGAGTAGAGTAATCCGGTTTTATAAATTACTAATTCGATGTGCCTCGACACTCACATCATCGAACCACATTAAAAAACTCTTCTTGCCTTTGCTATGCTTCCCCTAATTTCTACATTTATTTATTCTCTGCATTTATCTAATACTCATTCAAAATCGAAACATAGTTTGAGGATTCAAGGATCGTTTTGGTTGATGAAATTTGGGCCTACCAGATTTCACTGTCAACATTTTGATGCTAGAGGAAGGGCTCATCTATATTTCAGTTGTTTTCCCTATTGAGCTACAATGGCCAGAGGAAGAACTACTAAATTTCAAACGCTCTGATTGATTAGTAGGACGGTCATGTATCTACGATAGACACTTCCACTACTCCTGTTATAGGTGTTACCCCGACTTTCCCCCAGTCAGTTCTCACCAACCTATTGTTGTTATCAGTGGGATTGATGAAACGCAAATGTGGTGTCAACGCCATGAAGCACCAAAAAAAATGAGGGGAGAATTGGCCGATGTGGTCAAGACACTAGCACAAGCACAAGCTCAAGACATGCAGGACCAAGTTAGGGCTGCTATGCCCAGAGGAGAGCCTCAACAACTACAACAAGAAATTCCTAAATAAGTACATCAACATGCTGACTTGACTCACCCTTCTAATCCATAGACTAGGTCGAGAGTTTACCGATTGTGTGAGGATTATAACAACCAATGATGTGAGAGCTTGCACTGAGTTAATAGCTCGAATAGGACCAGTCATGGTCATACCTCAGGTGACTATTCCTATCATCATGAAGATAAAAGGAGCCAATAATCCTCCAGTCTATGATTTGAGATATGGGACCTAATGGTGGAAGAGTTATTTTAGAAGGTGAAGCAAATAGATCAACACCTCCAAACTCAAAACAATAAAAAATGCGGTGGAGGAAGGACACCTTACACCAGAGAAATTGAGGCTGAACCTCTCCCCCATAAATTTAAAGTTCCTGTCATTCCACAATATAATAAAGACAGTGATCCATGTGATTATCTAGATGCATTTAATGTACTGATGGATTTGTAAACAACTAATCTCTCGAATAAATGCCATGTCTTCCTAGCTATACTGGAAAATAGACCGCAAGCGTGGTTTAAGAATCTCCCAGCTCACAGTATTAGCAGTTGGAAAGAGTGCTAAGAAAGATTCATCAGCTAGTACAAAGCATTAAGCAGACAACTCGCCTTACCCTGCCACCTGGCAATGGTCTTTTAGTGAAAGAATGAGTCATTGAAAGATTACATCACCCATTTCAGACATGAGGTCGACAATGTGGAGAGTCCTTCTGATGAAAGTGTCCTGATGGCGATCTTGACGGGACTCCGTAAAGATAGGAAGTTATATAAAAGCATATACAAATCCCTAGAAAGCAACCTGGGCAAGTTCTAGGAACAGGCTACCAAATAGATCAGGTGGGAAGAAATCATTGGCACAAAGAACATCGAACAGAAGGATGAAGTGAGTGGCTCCGTCTAGAACAAGAGGGGCATTGAGAATGGGAATGACAACTCCAACTATTAGCCAACAAAAAGGGTAAAGAACGAGCGAGCTCGGCACCAAGGCTGCCACAAAAGTTATAGCATCCTATTTGACACTCAAGATAGGATATATGCAACAGAAAAAGATAGGGAGGACTTCAAGAAACCTTACCCCATAAGGACTCCTCCTGAATGTAAAGACACAAGCAAATTTTGTAACCAATCACAATGAAGTTGGGCACAATACTTCAAACTATCGGGCGCTTAGAGATGCAACTGAGGACCTGATCAAAAGGGTTCGCTTAAAAGATTATGTGGTGTGACTCGGAGAATAGCAACCTCAGCAACCCCAAGGGGATCCCGAGTAAGAGCAAACTTTCGTGATAAGAACTATATTTTGATCTTTGTAATGAAGTTGATAAAAGCATTTTAAGTTTGTGTGTTTGTTAATCTATGAGCAAATTTTTGGCAAAGTAGTAGTTCATCGGCAAGCTCTCGCCCCCACTAGTTTAGTACTATATTAAGATCACGTATGCAACTTACTCTTTGGCACCACATGCATGTGACCTACTATCTGAAGACCATGCATGCGACCCATTCTTTAGCACCTCATGCATGGAACAAACTTGGCATTGCATGCATGCGACCTACTATCTGAAGACCATACATGCAACTTACTCTTCAGCACCATATGCATGTGACCTACTATCTGAAGACCATGCATGCAACCTACTTTGGCACCGCATGTATGGAACAAACTTGGCACAACATGTATGTGACCTACTTCTTGGCACCACATGTATGCAACCCCACTATCTAAAGAGCATGCATACGACCTACTCTTCGGTACCATATACATGTAACCTCCTGCTCATGCATGCCACTTATTGTTGGCCACTTTTATACAATATTCGATATGGGTTAAGGTCGATTGGCCAATTAACACTTGTTTGACTGTTTATGTGGTCATTGTTTATAGGGATTCATACTATTATTTGTGACCTATTGAATCTTTTACTCAGCAAGAACTTTGCTCTTTAGAGCAAACGAGCACATAAACATTCAAGAGATGAAACTCAAAATTACAGAAGTCTAAGATACTATTTAGTAGACCAAGCTTTTGCTAGCAGATTATAGCTTCTAATCCGTGAAGCGCATTAGGAGCTTAGGGGCTAATGTTGTGGGTATTTTTCGATCTTCGCAAATGGGCTGACAAAAGCCTAGCAAGCAAATCTAGACAAGGAAAACCCAGCTTGCTTGGAGGTCGAGGTCATTAAGCATAAGCTCCAGGTCATCAGGCACGAGCTCAAAGCAGAAGACTCATAATAAGACCAAGGCAGCAGCCCCGGCTCGCTAGAGGCCAGCCCTAACTTACTTGGCCACCAGATCATCATCCATGAGCCTAAATTCTACGAGCTTGATGTCACTAGTTGAAGGTCAATAACGACCCCAAAGTAGGAGTCCTCGATCATGAGACGTAGTACATCTTGCCCTGGCCAGAAGCCCATTGTGGTTAATTCTGTTGCGGACACCACTTGCAGAAAGCAATCTACAAAAGCTGACCTATGATTTGCAGAAGTCGATTTGTAGGAGACCAATTTGTCAAATACATTTATTTCTTGATGTAATAGATTTATAATTTGTAAATTTATATTTGTAACCTCCCAGCCTCTATAAAAAGGGGAGAAGTAGACATAGTAGGGAGAATCTCTAGAAATACATATGTAACTCTGCCAAATTTTCATAAGAGAAATACAATCTATTATGGATGTAGAAATCCAGATAAAGGATTTTCGTTAAACCACGTTAAAAAACTCTTCTTGCCTTTTCTATTCTTCCTCTAATTTATGCATTTATTTGTTCTCTGCATTTATCTGATACTCATTCAAAATCAGAACACAGTTTAAGGATTCAAGGACCGTTCTAGTTGACGACATTTGGGCCTACCAGATTTCACCATCAACAATAGTTAAATCACATGTATTTGAATTTTAAAGTAAATAATATAAATCTTAAAATGAAATTAGTGATCTAATAATAAAAATGAGATAGGTTTAATTATATTTAGTGCATATGTATTGTATGTATTAAATTAATAAGAAGAGGCATATATCATTAAATGCACGGGAGAATATACTAGTGTGTAATAAAATTAATGTATTCCTTTTATAATTGGTTTAGAGTGCACAAAATATAATCATAATGAATGCAATCAAGAATTTCTCATATAAGAAAATTTTTTTTAATTACTTTGCATTTAGGTTATGTATACTAAAGTAATTAAAAAAAAGGAGTACATTGTTAAAATGAAAAAAATATATACTTTATTTATTTGTAATATGATTCTAGTTTTAAATTATCCGCTTGTGGTTTAAAGTGCTCCAAAGAAACGTCGTTAACACTATTTACCTACAATAATTTTCCATCTAAGTTTAGCAGATTGTCACTTATCGATCACATGCTCTCTAATTAGTTTTAATTTCCATTTGCCTAAATTTAAAACCTTGAAGAAACATTATCTTTAATTCTGTAAGATTTCTTCAATACAACGCAATTAAGAAGAAAGAAATTGATTGCAACTTCCAATGAAGATTTATGAAATGTAAAAATGTTTTGTCTACGAAAGAATTTACACTAGATTTTTTGTGTTAATAGATGAGAGAGATAATGCATTAATATACAATAAAATATAGTGTATGTCTTTTTTAATTGACTTAACACACATCTAAATGCACTCAGTGCAACTATGAACTCCTCTCTTATAAAAATATTCATTCAACCTTCTTATTATTTTAAAAAAAATAATCATTTTTACTAACCTTCTATATCTTGACATGCAAAAATAACAAATATGGGCCTAAAAGCTTAATAAGTATGACATTCCTTCCAACGACAATGTACTCTAAAATCACCACATAGCATTTAGTTGGTATTAACCTTCTATATCTCTTTATTACTTCCTTTGTGTGAAAACCTTTGTGACTCAAATTTTTGACATTTTAGTCATTTCTTCAAATTTTTATAGTAGGTTACTTGCAATTTATTCAATTGTACTTTAAAATTAAGTCAAATTATTATTTTGATTAGATGAAACTAAATGAAATGAAATAGATATAAAAAATGAAATAATTAGAAAGTATTTTTGTTGGCATTATGAAATGAATGGGAATTTTCGTCTTTTAAGGAAGGATTATGTTGATGGTAGAATTTGGTTCGGCCCAAACTCCAACTAACCGAAAGAGTTCTTATGGACTCAAGCTGCAATCTGACTGTAAATGCAATAAATAGATGCAAAAAGTAAGAAGAAGAGGAAAAACAATAGAAACATAAGATCTTTAATGTGGTTCAGCCAAAAATGAGCGGCATCGATCCCTACGTCCACGATAGTTTTTATTGCCCCTGGAGAAATTTTAGCAAAGTAACAATATGAGTTTTTCAACCCCTTATAGAAATCTCCTTCCTCTTATTTATAAAGGCTGGGAGGTTACAGGTGTAATTTTACAAGTTGCATGTCTATTACATTAAGCATTAAATGTACAAGATGGCCTAGACTATTGCAAAATAACTTGTGCAGGTGGGCCCTGGTAGGCTACTTCTTCTAGAAGCTTTGCAAGTATTCTGAATGGAAGTATGGCTTGCATTCGGCCTTTGCAGGCTTCTTGCTAAGTGGCATGCTATGCCAAGTGAGCTGAGGTTCTTGTTTGGAATCATTACTGATCTAGAATAGCAACGTTAAGCTCGTGCTTGATGATGTGAGCTCATGTAAACGAACTACTGGCTATGCGAGCCAGGACTGTGGTCTTGGCTTGATCTTTTACTACGAGCTTGAGGCTTACAATCCAACGCTCTTGTTTAGTGGCCTTAGGGTTAGACGAGCTAGGCTTCTGCCAGCTTATTTACGGAGTACTGAATTTTACTCATAACATAAGCCCTCTAACTCTCAGTTCGCTTCTCGGACTGGGAGTTACAAATTTGTTGATAGTTTTTACTTGCAATTGGCTATGTAATCAAAATCTGTGCTCAATCCATCATGTTACCTTTTCAGGCTCTAGCTTTTCACTTTGATGGGAGCTTTAAGTAAGCCTCTCACGCTTCTGATGATTTGGGCAGGTCGCATGAAAGCTATGCCTAGTAGTAAGTTGCATGAAAGCTACGAGCATCGAGTTACATACATATGATGCCTAAAAAAGTTAATCGTATAGATAAGCTTTGGAAACTGGCTACATGCATGTGGTGCCAAAGAGTAGGTCACATGCATGAGCGTAAGGTCATATACATGCGATGTCGAGGAGTAGGTCGCATGCATGGACTTAGAAAGCTGGCTGCATGCATGTGGTGCCGAAGAATAGGTCATATGCATGAGCGCAAAGTTGCATACATGTGGTGTCGAGGAGTAGGTCACATGCATGGACTTAGAAAGCTGGCTGTATGCATGTTGTCACAGGCCGATAGCTCTCTAGCTGAAACCGTGTGGCACATGTCACCACTCTTGGCCAATATACTAGCTTTCCCATAAATTTGAGCCATAATTGGATAGATATTCGGGGCATTAAGGATTTTGTCGCCCATACAACTAAAATCCAATGCATAACATGTTTGTAAGCCAACATGAACATTTAGTCAAAGCATTAGCGCATACCGAGTCTTAAAGAATGTGTTACATAAGAAACCTCAAGTGTATATTGAGAAGGGACTTTTTTTAAAAATAAGAAGCAGGGCAACTTGGTTTTATTAATTTATGCTTCATTACATAGTTTTAAGTGTGTAGGGGAGTATCTCTAAGCTCCACACTCGATCTCTAACCCCGAGCCATAGTGCCCCACTGGTCACTGACTTACCCCTTTAAAGAGCATCCTAAGCAAAATCCCTATCAACAAGAGTAGACATACTTTTTTTCGGTTGACATAAGAACTTTTTGCTTAGCTCCTAAGGGTTCTAATGTGCCATCTCATATGGACACGAAAATAAAAATGCAAGGATCGCAAGCATGTACTTTTCTACTCATACTAAACAAACGATTGATGCTAAAAATATATAAACACCCCTAAAATGAGAAAAATTTAGAAAAATAATCTACAAGTACATTTGCTCCCAAATTCACAACAAATGATCTCCTTTTCATGTTTGATTTTTGTTCCAAGTTTCTTTTAAATTTGAGCACATCTACTTGTCGAATCTGGTTCACAATGCTCGACTTGTGACATATGTAGTGCCGAAGAGTAGGTCACATACATGAGTACGAGATCACATACATACAGTGTCGAAGAGTAGGTCACATGCATAGACTTAAAAAGTTGGTTGCATGCATGTGGTGCCAAAGAGTAGGTCACATGCATAAGCGTGAGGTCACATACATGCGATACCGAAGAGTAGGTCGTATACATAGACTTAGAAAGCTGCCTGCATGCATGTTGTCATGGGTCAATGGCTCTCTAGCCAAAACTGTACAGTATATGTCGCCAATCCTTTGCCAACATCCCAGCCTTCCCATAAATTTGAGCCATACTTAGATAGATATTCGGGGCATTAACACCCATACAACCAAAATCCAATATGCATCATGTCCGCAAGCCAACAAGAGCATTTAGCCGAAGCATTAGCACATACTGAGTCTCAAAGAATGTGCTACACAAGAAGCCTCTAGTACATATCAAGAAAGGACTTTCAAAAATAAGAAGCAGGACAACTTCATTTTATTAATGTGCGCCTCATTACATAGTTTTGAGTGTGCAGAGGAAGCATCTCTAAGCTCCATACTCGATCCTTAGCCCAAGTCACAGTGCCCCACTGGTCACCAATTCGCCCCCTTTTAAAAAACATTCTAAGCAAAATTCCTATGACAAAAGTAGAAATACTTTTTTCTAGTTGACATAAGGATTTTTTGCCTAACTCATAAGGGCTCTAATATAGCATCTCATATGGACATGAAGATAAAAATGCAAGGATCACAACCACATACTTTCTTACTTGTATTAGACAAACAATCAATGCTAAAAAGACACAAATATCCCTAAAATGAAAAAAATTTAGAAAAATAATCTACAAATGCATTTGCTCCCAAATTCGTACCACATGATCTCCTCTTCATGCTTGATTTTTGTGCCAAGTTTTGTATGAATCTGAGTATATCCAGCTACCAAATTTGGTTCACAATGCCCAACTTATGACATTCTCTCCCGCTTCAAATGTCAGTGCCTTCATTGACGCCTCAATTTGACACAGCTTCCATAAAGGTTACTTTTTGAGCGCTAGCTTCTCGATCATGAATTTTCATATAACTCTTCAGTTTACTCTACTCAAACTACTTCCTTGACCACTCTGCTTGTCTCTTTGAGCTAACATCATTCGAAAGGCTTTGATGAATGGCACCTTCAACTTGACATAACCTTCACAATCGTCGTCAGTCTACTGCTCCTTAACTCCTCCCTAGACTTCCTCTTAGCTCTGTCTCCTTGAACTTACACCATTGCACATTTTCTTTCCCTGCATAACTCTGGGTAGTTGCCTCTACAACTTTAGTGTCTTTGATGATTTCGTTTCCACAGACTCGAATAAGCTTCCTTTAAAATTCAAAAGTTTTTCTGCCTTTATAGACTATGTAATCTACCTCTGTAGACTTGGCATTCTACCTCTAAAGACTCAACTTCATTGTCCTAATACAAACTCACGTGTCATTGTCTCCACAGCTCTCCCCTAGTTCTGTCGCCTCTACAACTTCACTTGTCCCAGTGCCTCTATAGTATTGGGGTTATTACCTTTGTAACTTATGCTTGCCTCACTACCTCTAAAGCTTGCAGCACACTATCCCCACATAATTCTTGATTCAAATCACTGTCTTCACACAACTATTGATTCCATTGACTACCCCTGTAGTTCATAATTCGACTAGCTATCTATGCACAGTCATTGATTCAACCTACTACCTCTATAGCTTAAGTGTGTGCTACCATGATAGCTTGTGCGCTAGCTTGGTATTTTGGATCTCTACTAATAGATAGTCCTACATCCAATGTCCCATACCATTGATGTGAGAAACGTGAGTCTTATATTTTGTTCGAACGAAAGTTTTATACCTTGCTCACAAAACATGGCCTGCTCATAAGTTCCCTTACTGTAGTCTGCTTGTGTTGTGTTCAATCAATCCACTATATTTGCACTACATAACTTCTACACTTGATTGGATCCTCTGACTCTCTCTGGATTGACACCATTATAGTATCATTCGAGCATCATAGTCCATTCGGAGTTGATGCAACCTAGCATCATGTTCCTTACGACCCCTCATGGGTTTGTACACTCAAGTACGATCTCTTCAAAGATGACACTGGCTCATCTCTAGTGACCCTCATAGCCACTCACCAATATCATTACCCTTATAGCAACTTCTTCGATAGTCTGTACCTCTTCTTGGCATTTCACGAGTGACATCCCCTATAAAGAACTCCTCTTTCGAGTGTATCCCCATGATAGCTTCCCCACATCAACGGCTTGATGATAGTTGAGCATCTAGCATCCTTCATTCAAGCTCAAGTTTCACTTTGCTTATGCACTAACAAATGTGAATCTCATGGTCATTATCACAAAATCCCTCTTGTGACTATGTAGTGCTAGCCTGCTACGCCTTGAGGTCATTGCCGCTACTCCGCTAAGCGACTATGTAGCCCTAGCTCATTACTTGGGTATCATTATCGCTTGTCATGTGACTATGATATGCTAACTCACTAGTATTTCATCTCAAATCTTATGGATTAGCTCTATAGCTTACTCTTGCTTCCACAGATTGTGCACATTGGATCCCTCTTGGATTTTTTCATTCCCCTATAGGTTTACTCCTTTGAGTAAAGTTCATGTCCTCTAACATGATTTTGGACTCCTCTAGCAAGATTTGTTCACTCAACACATCACAATAGATGTGCCATCCTTTAGGATATGTTTAATGTCTATTGTGTCCATGCTTTATCAGTTCTCATATCCCTCTAGATATTTCAACCCTCTGGTTGTTGTGTTATCATGCACTCTTGCACAATCAAAGCTTCACCCTCTGGCTCCATTAATCATTAACTTGTCCCTCTAGACATAGCCAAACCCTCTGGTAAGACCAAGGCTTCTTCCGAGGCTTTTTCCACTAGATAGGCCGTCAATTCACTCACCTTTTTGAGTGGTTTTGCATTCCATCAAATGCTTACTATGAATGAGTGCATAATTAATATCCCATGCCGTACAACAAGTCCAGTAACTTTTTCATATGCTTGCACTCATTGCACCATTAACATTCCCTTGAATGCAATATCTCACACATTAGCCCTCAAATTGCTCCAACCTTTTACACCCTTTCGGTCAAGTCCTTAGCAGCACTTCTTAGCTATTTCCCATGTGTGTCTACTTGACCAACAAACTCCATATGCTTTCAATAAGCTGATTCTACCCTAATAATGGCCCACTGATTTGCTCTCTAGCAACCAGGCTCTAATACTAACTGTTATGGGCCAACAGCTCTCTAGCTGAAATCGTGTGGCGTATGTCACCAACCTTTTGCTAACATGCCAACCTTCTCACAAATTCGAGCCATACTTAAATAGATATTCAGGGCATTGAGGATTTTGTCACCCATACAACCAAAATCTAATGTGCAACATGTCTGCAAGCCAACAAAAGTGTTTAGTCAAAGCATTAGCGCATACTGAGTCTCAAAGAACATGCCACATAAGAAGCCTCTAGTGCATATCGAGAAGGGACTTTTAAAAATAAGGAGCGGGACAACTCTATTTAATTAATATATACCTTATTATATAGTTTTGAGTGTGTAGGGGAAGTATTTCTAAGCTCCACACTCAATCCCTAGCCCAAGTCACAGTGCCCCACTAGTCATTGACTCGCTCCCTTTAAAGAGCATTCTAAGCAAAATCTCTATCGACAAAAATAGATATACTTTTTTTCAATTGACATAAGGACTTTTTACCTAGCTCCTAAAGGTTCTAATGTGCCATCTCAAATGGACATGAAGATAAAAATGTAAGGATCGCAACCAAGCACTTTTCTACTCATACTGGACAAACGATTAATGCTAAAAAGATACAAATGCGTCCTAAAACGGGAAAAATTCAAAAAAATAATCTACAAGTACATTTCCTCCCCAATTTGCACCATATGATCTTTTCTTCATGCTTGATTTTTGTGCTAAGTTTCATCCAAATTCGAGCACATCCACTTATCGAATCTGGTTCACAATGCTTGACTTGTGGCATATGTGGTGCTAAAAAATTGGTCACATGCATGAGCACAAGGTCATATACATGCAGTGCTGAAGAGTAGGTCGTATGCATGGACTTAGAAAGCTGGTTACATGCATGTGGTGCCAACATAGGTCACATGCATGAGTGTAAGGTCGTATATATGTGGTGTCGAAAAGTAGGTTGCATGCATGGAATTAAAAAGCTGGATGCATGCATGTGGTGTCGAAGAGTAGGTCACATGCATGAGTACGAGGTTGTATATATGTGATGCCGAAGAGTAGGTCACATGTATGGACTTAGAAAGCTGGCTGGATGCATGTGGTGCTGAAGAGTAGGTCACATGCATGAGCATGAGGTTGCATACATGCAGTGCCAAAGAGTAGGTCACATGCATGGACTTAGAAAGCTGCAAAATCAATAGGGGCAAGAACTCACCATTGAATTGGTGTTTTGTTGACAATTCAAGGATTAACAATAGAAAGTTTAAATGGCTATTTGCTTTATTACATGGTCCATGTATGATTCTCATTATGGGTGCCTGCTCTTGCCCGGGATCTTGTTGAGGCTACGAGAGTTGTTGTCCCGTAGGTCACACCACGTAATCTTTCAAACAACCCCTTTTGATCAGGTCCTCAATTGTATCTCTGAGCACTTGATAACTCAAAATGTTATGCTTAATTTCATTGTGATAAGCACAGAATTTGCTCGCATCCCTGCGTTTGGGGGGAGTCCTCATAGGGTAAGGTTTCCTGAAGTCCTCCCTATCTTTTTCTATCACATATATCCTATCTGGAGAATTTGAAAGAACACTATAGTGTTCATGGTGACCTAGGTGTTGAGGTCGCTTAATTTTGGCCTTCTTCACTGGATGGATGTTAGTGTTAGCCTCGATACTTCCATGATTGCTCTTTCTCTTACCTTGCTCGGAACTACTTGCCCTGTCTCTTTGATTCTCCTAACCAAAGGTCTCCTTTCATCTGATTTGTTTGGTTGCTTGATCATAAAATTCACCTAAATCTGCCACTAGGGATTTGCATATACTTTTATACAGCTTGCCATCTTTGCGAAGCCCTGCTGAGATCACTGTTAGGATACTCTCGTCGGATGGACTCTCTACACTGTCAATCTCGCGCCTGAATTAGGCGATGTAATTTTTTAATGACTCATGCTTATGCTGAAAGATTGTAGCGAGATGGTAGGGGGCGCGAGCTATCTTTTCAGTGCCTTGTATTGATTGAGAAATTTTTCTTGACATTCTTCCCAGTTGCCAATGCTGTGAGTTGGGAGGCTCCTCAATCATGTTTGAGGTGTATCTCCCAATGTATCTAAGAAAATACAACATTTAATTAGGGGGTTACTTATTCAGAGATCCATTTGGACATTGAACATATCCAGGTGGTTGCACGAGTCGCTATCCCTATTGTATAGTGGGATAGTAGGAATTTTGAGCTTGTGGGGGAGGGGTTCCATCTCAATTTCCTTGGAGAAGGGAGTTTGTTCTCGAAACGTCCCTGATTGTCTCGAGCTTAGGGGTGTGCCTCTAACTGCTTCACCTTTTGAAGCAACTTTTCTACCAATAAAGTCAATGCCCTAGATCACTGGCTACACGCCTGATGGCTCTTCCTGTCTTCCGAGTAGCATGAGCAGTGACCTGAAGTGTTCTTTTGATTAGCTCTATTCAAACTTCTAGCTTATCGCTACTGGTAAATGTTCTTGGGTGTAACGACTTCGGCCTGCCTTTGCAAACCCTGATCTTGTGCTTGTGCTAGCATTTGAAATGCCTCAGCCTCTTTTCTTACTAAACTTTCTAGTTCTTCTTGGGGTTGGCGCCACGTTTGCACTTTATTGGCCTCAGGGATAGTAATGGCAGGTTGTTGATGAGCCGAGGGGAGCAAACCATCGGTGGCTCTGGCAGTAGAAGAACTTACCATATAACCCTCAGACTGGTTTTTGACAGCATCTGACCTCCTAATGGCTTTTCCTCTGGTCATTATAGCTAATCAGAATACAAAAAAAATTAACTAGAATACAGATGAGTCCCCATAGACGACGCTAAAATGTTGATGGTAGAATTTGGTTCGGTCTAAACTCTAGTTAACCCAAAGAGTTCTTATGGACTCAAGTTGCAATTTGGTTGTGAAAGTAGTAAATAGATGCAGAAAGCAGGAAGAAAAGGAAGAACAACAGAAACACAGAATCTTTAACGTGGTTCAGCGAAAATTGGGTGGCACTAGTCTTTATGTCTACGGTAGCTTTTATTGCTCCTGGAGAAATTTTAGTAAAGTAATAGAATGAGTTTTTCAGCCCCCTTATAGATATCTCCTTCCTCTTATTTATAGAGGCTGAGAGGTTACAAGTATAATTTTACAAGTTGCAGTTCTATTACATTAAGCATTAAATGTTTAAGATGGCCTAAACTACAGCAAAATGACTTTTGCAGATTACTTTTTATATGTGGACCCTAGTAGGCCGCTTCTTGTAGAAGCTTTGCAAGTGAAGTCTAAATGGAAGTGTGCCTTACATTCAGCCTTTGCAGGCTTCTCGCTAAGTGGCATGTTGTGCCTCGCGAGCTGAGGTTTTTGTCTGGAATCATTGCCAATCTAGAACAGCAATGTCAAGCTCATGCAGAGGAACTGCTAGCTATGCGAGCTAGGACTGTGGTCTTGGCTTGATCTTTTGCTACAAGCTTTAGGCTCATGACTCGACGCTCTTTTTTAGCGACCTTGGGGTCAAACCAGCTGGACTTCTGCTAGTTAGACTTGCTTTGCTGGGCTTCTGCTAGCCTATCTACGGAGTACCGAATTTTACCTGTAACAAATTATTTCATTAAATGATGAAATTTTCATTTTGTGACTAGAGCAATAGAATAACCATTCTATCGTATATGAAATAATTTTTTTTATACTTTTATCACTTACATATTTCATATACTCTAAAATTATTCTTATATTAAAAAAGAAAATGACAATATAAAATGTCCTTTAAATTTATTTTATTGTCATTGTAAATTTTTTATATTATCAGTAAATAAAAAATGATACGCTATTAAAAAAATTAATAATAATTAAAAATTTTTATAAATAGTAAGAATTTTAACAAATTTTTTAATAAACCAAATTTAAATCCATTTTGTTATTTTTTAAGTTTCAAATTTCCTCCAATAAGTTATTTTGTAGTTGACACAAAATCTGATTATTGAATTAAATTTTAATTAATTATCTTTTCAAGTTCTTAAACATCACTTTATTGATTAAATATCTAACAAAATCCGGTTTCAGTTAGTTAATATCATTGACAAGTCAATAGGACCATTAGATGGAATAGTTCTTCAATTTTTTTTTCAAGGACAAAGAATTCCTCTCAATTATATAGTTATGTGCAATTTATCTGATTGTACTCTAAAATTACGTTGAATTATTGAAATGTTTAATTGGATAAAATAGAATAAAATAAAATAAAAATGAAAAAAAGGAATAGTTAAAAAACAATTTGGTTGGTACTATAAAATAAATGGAAATACTTGTTTTTTAAGGAATGATTATTCCATCAAATGATAGAATTTTTATTCTATCATAAATATAGTAGAATGATCATTCTATTCTTCATGAAATAGACTTTTTAGACCTTTGTGCTTTCATATTTTATGTATCTCAAAATTATCTTTACATTAAAAAATAATATTGTAGAATCACTACAAGAAAAGTGAAGTTTGGCGATCGAAAATGGCGACCGAATAAATTCGATCGCTAACCGCCACTGCTTAGCCACTCCTTCGCCACTGATTGGCTAAGAATTAAATTTG
>JANHAO010015920.1:0-14638 GCA_026873985.1 Saraca asoca | reverse complement strand
AAATAAATATCCTGCCAACAACAATACAGTGGTTTAATGTTCAATGCAAGTGCTTGTTGAAGAACCATCCATCAATTCTTTCAAAAATGACAGAAAGAACTATTGTTCATTTCAACATTCAAAATTGACACAATTCCAAAGGTACAGATTAAAAGCAAACATGGAAAATTTATGCGAAGCACCCAACTTGGTAAATTTGTGACAAATTGATATTTTTTAATATGATTTTAACAAAAGAAGTAAATGGTTATTTCTTATGGTCAACAAAAGAAGTAATTGTCTTTCACAATGTCATGCATATCTCCATTCTGATGCCAGGTATACAATTACTCAAAAGGACTCAATACAAACAAGTAATTAAAACTATAGGAAGACTTGTTTACTAATTGGACCAAATATCCAATAATTCAACTTGAGCTTCATTACAAAAAGGCTATTGATAATTTTAAAACCATCCACATCTGATAGGCTAGAATTTTCAGATATATAAAATATGGTATAATGAATCCTATAAATGTAAATGAAATTATATGCAACTACACTATATATATATATATATATATATATATATATAGATGCAAGCAAAATGCCAAATTAATGTTCTCTGGTCTCTCTACAATTGTTACAGCAATAAAGGGTACTCATAGAATATAGTCATTCTAGTCAAGAGATAAACTTATGAAATTCAAGTAAGCATTTTAAAATTCACATGTGCATCTAACTGCCTTAAAAATGTGATCGCATTCTCATCTTCTGCCCTTGTCTCCCAAGTAGGAGGTAAAATTAGAGATCAAACTTTGAATCAAAATCCTTCAGCTCCTTATTGATTAACCTTCACACATCAAGCTCTTAACACACACACGCACGCACAAATTTAGCTAAATATTATGGATGTAAGGTGATTATTTAGTAAATAAACTCCACTACCCAGTTCAAGGTAGCAAGGGTGAGGCTTGTGGCTACATTCTGAAGAACTCAGAGTCCAAGAATTTTTTATACTTTCTAAAAAAAACCACAAAATAATTGAATGAATTTATAGTAGAATGTATGAAAGAACACTTCAATTGGGTTGATATCAGAACTAATATATAACTTACGCAGTTTTAAAAATATGAATGCCAATGATTGATCAACAAAGCATGACTATTAACCTAAGTCCCAAGTCCTGAACAAAACTCTACAGAGGACGCTACACATCTTGCTATATATTCACAGCTACTCTGAATTAAAATATTCATCCCATGATGGAAAAGCACATATAGAACCAAAAAGAATGAAATATACCTCCGATGACAGAGAGTATATTGAGGATGCCATTGCCTGCATCACATCAACTGCTGACCCCATAGCATCTTTCAGATTTGGTACATCAGCCTGATAAAGAATAGCATAGTGTAAAATTCTCATTTTATTTTTTACTTGATACAGTGCTAGTTTGAGTATCCAGAATATAATTAAAAATTACTGAAACATCCTATAAAAAACAATAAAAACTACTGAAATAGCACATACTATTGCTTTTTCAACAACTGGAAGACGGAGGGTGCTGGCCCTCAGAGCCTCAGTTGCTCCAAGCAAAGAACTGGAGTGATCTCTGTCTAGAAGGGCCCACTCTTCCAAAAAAGGCATCTGCATAATCATGCACAGCAAACTCCATTTATGATGAACCTTATAAAGACAATTAAACAACCAGCAAACTGGTCCAATTCATTAGTGGAAATGAGTCTACATGTAAATAACAAGTAATCCATCTAAAAGGTAAAATCATAATCTTGAAAATCACATATATAGCAATAAAAGAGTATTATCACATAAAAGCATTTGAGTCAAGGTGACCATTTAACAGGCACATTTGCAGAATTAGCTGTCATTTTTCAACTAACTCGATGTTGCACATATATTATTTCAACTTTATCATGCTATCAATCTCCAAGAGGCACACGCATGACAGAAGAGGTACTGAATTCAAACTGAAAGCTCTAAACTTACTTGTCCCTTAAGGATGGAAGTTAGCTTCAACTTTTGCCTCACCAATAGCAACTTGATTCTTTTAAGTATGACTGAGTGCCGAAGTTCTGAGATTGTTACCCATGCATTCCACAAATGTCTCTGGCACATTGAAAATCATTTAGGCCAAAGTATATTACCATATATAACTGTTAATTCAGTAAATTGCACAGACATTATCATCCCCATTATCTTAGAATTCAACTTATTTCACAACACATGCAATCACAATACTGAGTACAGGCAGAAACAAGTTTTGGAATATGCTTGAAGATTTTGGAGCATTGTCAAAATAACCTAAACCAAAAATGCATTGAAAAAACAGTTGCAACAGGTCAAATGATACTTATGAAACTCAGTTCCTTAAGCTAATACATAAAACATGAATAACCAACCCTACAGTCCAAACACAACTTATACACTATGTTATTTGCCCTAGAAGACCCAAATTTACTTCTCAGATATCTGAATTAAGAAATTAAAAAGGTTATCTTAGGGCTTTTTTAACGGTCAAGAATACTGAAGCTAAACTTTTGAGGCGAAATAACTACTCATTGCAGTCTAAACCTTTCTCTGATGAGAATATATGATGCATTGGTTGAAGAATTAATAATCTCAAGTGCTTACAGGATAGAAACTTAGGATGACTAATGTTCCCTACCTTTTGTACACTTAGTTAAGATATGTAAAATAAGAGTCATCATCATGTTTGTCAATCCCCATCTCAGCATCACTTAATATGAGGCTTTAGGGATCCATCAAGCAATAATACCAATCATCATTCACTTAGAAACCTTAGCATCCCAAACTACTAGCAATAAAATGCCTACTTATCCTTCATTACAGCTAAATTTCCAAGATTTTGTAGGACTTTAAAGGTGCATATGAAATAACCTCATGAGCAATTAAGATGACACAAACTGACAAACACAAGAAACAAATGTGATACATCAATTACACGTAACATATACCACGATAAAAATTCAGTGTGACTTAAGACATGATAACTGTACCTCTGCATTCAGTTTTTGCACCATAAATGTAGCATCTGTTCTTGCATTCACAAATCGCCACTGCACATATCGGTTGTATAGAAGCCTCAATGTATGTGCATCAAATACTCGATCCTCCCCAATCTTCCCTCTCCGAATATCAGCAGAGAAACTAAGAATCGAAGGTGCATTGCTAATATTACTACTAATGGAGCTGGCAACTGCACTTCTCACCCGAGCTGGACTTGGAATTCCCCTTGATGGTGATGATGCAGAAGATGCCCAAAGTTTACTTGGTGATGAAGGTCGAGCAGCTCCCCTCAGCGGGGAAGCCATTGTTCGGGGGGATGATATTGGACCATCACTACTGAACCTTTTTGACTGCATAGACTTTAAAGGGACTGCTGCTCTTGAGCTAGGGCTTGCTGATAAGGGTGAACCAGGATCCTGCAACCGGCGCAGCCGGCTATTAGTTTCCTGCCAGAACCTAGCAGATGCAACAATGCCACGAGGTGCACTTCTCCCCTTGACAACCCCAACTCCATCTTGTGCTCCTGAAGTGCTACCAGAGGAAACACTATCCGTATCAGATGCAGTGAGATCAGAAGGCAAAGAAGACTCATTTACTGAATTCCCATTTGGGTTTTGCTGAGCAGCCTTCAACAACTCGGCTTTGCCCAAATCCAAACTCAATCTCCCATCAAAAGATGCCCTTCTACCATCATCGTTCATAGACTGCTGCAATGCCCGAACCACCTTCCCAAATCCATTTCCAACAAACTTCTTCTTATCACCACTACCATCCAAACTCCTTGACAATTGATTAGAACACGTATTTGATTGCCGGGTCCTACCAGGCCATCGATGCTGTTCCATGGGCTTCGAGTTCTCCACCTGATCTCCTCCTCCATCACCTTTACCTCGAACAGGAGTGGCTCTCCGTCGCTCCGGCGTAGCCTTTCTCGCGTTACTCGGATTCGGCGTTGCCGCTTTCGTCTTACTAATCGGAAGCGAAAACGACTCCCCTTGAAATGAAACCGATAAACTCCTTGTAGAAGTGACTAAAAGCTTCGTGGCAGTTGATACATCAGCAGCATTGCCTTGCCTCGAATCGGGCACCGGCGTCATAGGCCGAGGAGTGTTGGGTCGCCTACGGTCCACTGATTGGGACCGTTTCGGCACAGTGGAGGACAGTGGGGTCGATGCAGGAGTGGAATTGGAGGAGCGAGAAAGAAGCGGAGATGGGAATCTCCTCGATGAAGACGACGACGAAGTTGAAGTTGAAGTAGAAGTAGAAGTAGAAGTAGATGGGGAAGGAGACATGTACCTTGAAGAAACTTGTCTACCTTTGGGTCTTCTGGGAACGACGCCATTGTCTCTCTCTGAAGGTAAAAGTGGAGGCCTTGATTGTTGTTGTTGCCTGGAGGATGCTTTGGGATTCAATGGGTCTGTTGAAGTTGCTCCGGAAATGGCAGCCACCATCATAGGGCCTTGAAATTTGCTCACATTGCCTCTAAGATAAGGGTTTCAGTCCCAAAGCCAGCTTTTTTCCTTGGCCGATTGAGCTGGCACAGATCAGAAAATTGCAAAAAGGTGGGTAATTTAGCAATGGGTGTGAGCTAGATTCAGCATTCGTGAGGAACAGTGAAAGAAATAGTGTTGTTTGAGTTGATTGTTGATAGAGAAAGCGAGAGTAGGTAAACCAGATTTGAGAGTGTGGAGTGTTTCGCAGGTGAGCCTTTGGGTTTTTCCTTTTGTGAATCTTTGGACGAACGTTATTCTAATTTAATGGCCGTTTATTTGCTGTATATTATTTTTATATCGTTTTTTCCAACCCAAATTGCAGAATTACCTAATACGGCGGGAAGTAGTTATAGGGCGTTAATTTCTCATTAAAAATCCATATAAAAACGTAAATTATAGATTTAATCAGACATTCAAAGTAAAAAGTCAATCATAAGTACTCCTTTTATTTGATCTTGTTCTACCTCATCTCCCCAGCTGGTTTATGTAATTCTAGGCTAGTATATTATGACAAATTTAGGTATTATTTCATACATCAAACTATAAAAAAAAAAAAATCCAAGGTTGAAAAAAATATATACACACATTAATATAAAATTTTAGATTTAATTTTTAATCTTTGTGCGTTATTTTATGCATTTGTCTGTAGTAAAGTTTATTTTAGTATTTACACAATCGGCGTAAATAAAAATATTTTATAACAATAGTGTTTTTGGGTGAAATTAATAATAACATTTGAATGTAAAATTTTTTACAACACAGCATGAAATGAAATCCTTGATATTTAAAGTTGTTGCAGCCCAGACTGACTGTCCCTTTCACGTTGGTGAGCAGTGGAGAGTTTCCTTGAATTAGATTTCATGAACAAGAAGAATACATGGCAACTTAGTACAGTAGAATCTACAGTTATGTTTCCTACGATCACGTGTATAAATTGTTTAAATATAATAATAATAATAATAATAATAATAATAATAATAATAGAAGAAATTGGTAGTCTCACTCTTACTCTCTGCTTGAGATAGAGAGATTACTTGATAAGGAAAGAGATGAATGAGCTAACCTCCAAATGCCTAAAAAGCTTAGACAGAATATAATCAACCACAAGCTCTGCCTAATTGTGATTTTTGCAAGCTAAGCCATAAATCAACTTACTATTTTAATTAACTAAGATTAAGATCACACATCCCTTTCTGTCCCTCTCAGATTACAGTACCTCTTGTTGGGGCTCTCTTAGGTGGTTGCAGGAGTCGAGAACCCAAATTAACCACACACATATACACTGATTTTCTAAAACTAAGGTTTGACACAACAATTTACTAAACCTAGACATCGCATGTAATTCCAAAATGCTCATGTACATTGGAGCATATAGGAAAATACTGTCGTCTGCTCATATGTTGAGACTTCATATCTAATCCTTTACTTGCAATTTTTCCCAATTTGACTCTTCTCTCCATCGATGATAATTAAGCTTTTGCTCGAGGTTGCCAGATTAAAAATATGGTACCACAGTAGCTTTAGCATCCGGCCAGCCACACAAAAAGCATAAAGCAACTCTATGAAAGTGGTCATCACAACATGAAGTAGCCTATCTCTTTTCAAAATAAATATTTTAGTGTAGTCTGCAGAGAATACATGTAAAAAATTAATGAAATTTAGTATTCAAATACTCAAATGTGCTCCAAAAAAACAGATGAATCATCATTCTTGATGCATTTATAATTAATTTGCACCAAAAATAATAATCCCCTTAAGTTAACTACTTATAGAGTAATGATTTTATGAGGGAGGATCATATTATACAAAATCAATGAAAGACACTCATTGCTCACATCTTTCTGTTTCTCTCTATTTTTTTAATTTGGGGAGGGGCAAATCAACATTATGGGAGATATTGCAAGATAATATAAATTATAAGTACAATTATTAATAATCATTAAGCAGTTCACATCCTAGTTAAGTTAATCCAAATTATTAATTTACTGATTGTAATTTCTTATTCATCACTAGAAGACAAAGGAAATGGTTAATGAACCAAGAAATGATGGGAACGGCTGAATAGTTTGAAGGGCATGTGACTTGAGCTACACTCAATAGAATAATTGGTTAAAAAGTAAGACACCCACTATTATTGGCTTAAGGGAATGATTTTCCAACGTTGCTTATCCCATCCACTTCTACCCCTCAAGGGAAAAGTTATGTCATTATTTATTTATTAACAAAAAAAAAAAGTGATTTGTAACTTATGAACTGGAACTTGGTGTCTAAATTGGCGGCTCCAAAATGGTTCTTATTATTGTTTATTACAAAATTGCTTGGATAAATTAACCTTGAAGCCAAAGATTCAGATTCTTGAAACATGACTTTTCCAGATAGAGTTCTTTTAATCCTTTTTCCTTTTTCAAGGCTTAGTTACTTAGTAATACACAATTTGGGATTTTAGCTTTGAAGAATGGCTAAAATATATGCCAATTTATAGGAAGATTTTAAGCAAAACAGGAAGAGCAATGGAGGGTTCTTTGATTTTGAACTACTCATAATGAAATCTCTAATAAGTAATTATCCAATGTTAAACCTCATATACACACGAAGCAATCCATAAGGGATTCTTGTGAGGAAAAATTATCCAGGTCTATAATAAATACCATTTAAGCATGAATTTCAATGCAGAGTTTTGAAGTCTGAAAAACTGTTAAGCGATATGATCCTTGTAAGGAAAAGAGTCTTGAAAATGACAGTTTGCTTGTATAACCAAATATTCTTTCCCGAAGTCCTGGCAAAGTGGTCACACCTCTGTCAAAAGAGGACATGGTTCCTTATGTTGAAGGAGGACCATTCCTTATATTCATTATTTCTTCTATCTGATCTGAAGAACAGAACCTCATAATACGAAAAAGGGGGCATAACGACAAGGCTGGCTGAGTTGATTCTGTTTGTAAAAATATTTCTACCCTAAACAAACTAGCAATGAATAATTAAAATAGCGCAATAGTATAAACAATTTAATATAAAAAATCCCAAATTTTAAGAAAAAAATCAAAAATAAAAAAATTATCATAAATTAATATTATATGATAATGCGTGTGAAGATTTTCAACCATAACTTCACATCTTTCTAACCACTATCTTTTTATCTCTTCTAAAACCCTATGAGCATTGTTACATAACTCTTATAGGCACTCATATAATTAATTAGAAAACACTCACAGTTCTATTGTAATACACAAACTTAACTTGAATAGAAAACTAGCGTTAATCAATAATAAATAGAATTTGAATCAAATTCAATAGAATTATTATTTTTTATCACTTATATCTTAGATTCAAATTTTATCCTCAACGATCTCAAAGACAATCTCCCAATTTAAAATAAAAAAAAAGGTATGATCTCAATTTAGAAATTTCGGAATTTTCTTTTAAGTTAAAATTGTAATAGCATTTGGCTTCTCAATTTTTTTTTATATATAAATCCTAAACTTCGGCCTAATTTTATCTCTCAATGAATGTTTAATCTAATAAAGAAAAAATGATAGTGGAAAGCACGAGACATAAACTAGTTGCTCTCAATATAGTTTCACCCGTCGGATGTGTTCAATGGTGTGATGACACACTTCTAACAATTTGCAATATGATAGAGAAGGATATCATCAAAAAGCAACAAAATTTCCCTGGTTGGCACCTGCGGCAATATTATGAATTGTAACCTAATGATTTATCACTTTTGCTATAAGAGAAAATTCTCAGTGACACAATTTTTTTCATATAACTACCCATCGAATAATTGAAAATCTAACATCCATTGGGTGGGAGAACATAATTTGCTGAAAGCTTCATTGGATATACAAAATGACCACTCATGTGCAGCATATGAATGAATAGGGGAAAGAAAAGAAACCCAAGCAATGGCATTGTAGCTTGGCCTTGCAGAATGGTGGTTGAGTGATTCATCACATGAAAAGATGTTTAAAGTGAGATCCGGAAATGCCTTCGAAAGGAAGGACTTTGGATCTTTGTATGATTGAAATTGGTTGGTAAAACTTGTTATTGCAGGTACTTTGGCCATCTTTCTACTTACTTGCAATCGCCACATTGTGATTTGTGAATTGCTCATCGTGATTATACAACTTATGATATGCATGTTTATCAATACAGCCTCTCTAGAACTAGGGTTGGTTTTTTCACAACAGAGAATAATAAGCGCAAGGCCTCAAATCCATTTTTCGTATCTCTTAATTAAATGCCCGTAAACATACACACGACAATTAAAAGATGAATTGTCATCTTCATAGAGCAGTACAGATAACATTCCGAGTGACAGATGGTGATTTGTCAACGATTAAATCCGTTACTAACTCTAACGTAAAAGATGTTACTTTCAAATATAAGTGATCTAACGAGCAGATATACCAGGTTGCCTATACTAAGTAGCTAAGCGAACTGCGATACACAAATTGATGATGAGGCTAGAAGTATATTCCAAATTATAGAAATGATCACATTAAGTAGAAGTATATCTTGCAACAGTCTACATGAAAATATTCTTAATCCAAAAACTCAGTTCTGGTAATTAATCAGATGCAACTAAAAAAAAAACGCAAAATTCCTTAAAATGTAGCAGCTCCCTAGATCATCCCACTGAATCTCCACATGATGGGGCAGCTAAACATTTTAACAGTTCAGCGGTACTGTAGCAAACAGAGAATATCAGCAATGAAAACCATCGGTGAAACATACAAAGTTAGAGCAAAACAACAGCCACAAAAAAGAAGAAAAGAAGAAAATAAAGTGAATTCATATTGAGTTGAGTTATTTATCAAGTAGACCTAAATATTTACCTTGATGAAGCCAATTTCCTTGGCGTTGCTGCGGAAGCACTGTCTGCAGCACATAAGCCCATACTTCCTGATCAATCCATGTGGGTTGCCACACACACGGCTGCAAAACAGGGGACAACACAAAAACAATCACCTTCAACAAAGACCATAATAAAGGAAATATTAATTTACTCATAAATCCTAGACTAGTATAAATATCGTTCCTCAATGACTTAAATGATTGTGCAAAAATCAATACTAAGTACTATTACATTATCAGCAATCAAGCATGCTTTGAAAGCTCTAATTTACTGACATATCTATTTAAAAGCATCCACAATCATCCAAAGTCTTGTACCAGCTACATTAATTTTTGATTGAATCTCCGGCAGAGACAAGATAATGCAAATTAGATAGAGAAATAGAGTAATCAACCAGTGTCTCCAATAACATAGTAAGTTGTTGCAACATCATTCAACTTGGAGAAAATAAAAAGAGGGCGGTGAAGCTGATCAAACCCACACCAATAATTAAGATAGGTGTTATCACGAAAACAACACAACTATTCTAACATTCTAACATTGTATCTCAAGGTGAAACAAAGCTTCAGACCTAAAGCATGTGACTGTATTAAACCCCGTTCCATAACATTGAAGAGAAACCATCAGGTTAAACAAACAGATCTATTATCCATATGAACCCAGATTCATACAACTAATACTGAATCAAATTGTTACTTACCAGGCGCGAGAACCTGGACCGTAGTTCTTAGGATGAGAGTTCCACACATTAGAGTGCCCCATGATTTTGCCTGCTCCTCAGCGAAGACGGAATGCTCGAAAGTCTGAAAACCCTAGCTTGCGCTCGCACACAGGAATAGAGCTTAGTGGAGCGAAATCTCGGTTTATATGGGGTGTCAGAAACCCTAATTTCAGTTTGCGTTACGGTGCCACAAACGATGTCGTTTTACTAGGAGAGAGGAGTTAAATCGACCCGACATATGCTTCTTAAAAAATTGATTGGGCTTAGGCCTAGCCCGGTTCGTCGTCCTGATGTGATGTGGTGGGCCTAGTACCAGTCCATCGTCCTTTTTTTTTTTTTTTGCTGCTGTGCCTGAGTTTCCCCTTCTTCTTCCCTCTCCAGCGATGCTAAGGTGGCAACGAAGATGGCATGGATTTTGATGATTGGTTCTATAATTTTCTTATGGGTTTTTTCTCTGTGCAAAGTTCTGCTTGTGTCACGCAAACCTTGGAGGAATTCTTTTATGCAACTTGGTGGAATTTTTTTGCTTTTTGTTGGTGATTTATTTATTTTTGCATATTTCACTTGTCTTAAGGTTGCAATATTTTCCTCCTTGTTGTCAGGTAGAGAAAATCGGAAGAAAAATGTCTTGCTGGTTGTTGCACACCCTGATGATGAGTCTATGTAAGTTTGAAGCTGAGCCCACAGCCGTGCTTTTATTATTCATTATTCCATTATCATTGAAAATTGATTACTTAGTAGCCATTGTTCTTCTTGGAATTCTTTATATACTGCATTGCTCATGTCAAATTCTGATTAAGGTTTGGTTAGTTTTAGTTCTTCTGTACTTGGTGCCATGGACTCAGCTTTTGTGTTATCTTTCAAATCTGCTCATGTGTTGATGCAGCTTATGAATCAATGATTCATTTGAAAATTTTTTAATTCTTTCTCAAAAAATTTCATACAAAGATAGGGAGCATGAGCTATTAAGGCCTTTTGGTTTGATTAATGACACATGGATATAAATATTTTTAAAACTAAAAGGAAATGGCAGAAAAAGGTTATATGAAGTTTTATGAGCAACAGATTTCACCTTATGTCCAAATTTTGGACTTTGTCATGAAAGTGAACTGATTTTCGGAGATGAAAGGTTAATTAATACCTAAAAAATATGATATTACTATGAGGGAATTGCATAGACAGCTAGATTCAATACTGTGATGGATAACAGTCCTGAAAATTATTAAGCTAAATTGGGTAATCATGTCAACTTAAAACATGATGTTTCTTAATGTGAGCATTGCATGGTTGTATTATGACTTCATTACTCCATTAGTTTGAAATTTTTGGCAATAATGTTCAGCTTTGGCTTTAGGTTTGTTATGTCTTCCTTTGACAAAATTGTTTAATTCAAGGCTTCTTTGTAGAGGTGTTCAATTTTTTTTAGTGTGTATTTCCATTTTGAATTGACATTGTGTTCCATTCTGCAGGTTCTTTACTCCAACTATAAATTTTCTGACTTCAAGAGGCCATAATCTTCACATTTTGTGCTTATCTATAGGTGATTAAATTTTGGATAATCTGTTTTTGTTTTGTAATTTACGGCACTCTTGGCACAATGTGCATTGCTGTTGACTTTTTTGCATATTCGTTTGTTTCCCAACTTTTATCCATTCTAAATCATTATACTTATCTTTCTCATCTTGTTCTTGTTAATTTTCCTTTGAAGTGCTAGCAACTTTCAAAATTGAGCAAGTTTAGCTAGTATCCTGAAAAATAGTAGCTGAAGTCTAGATCAATGGTTTACACCAATCTTTACACTCTTGCACTGATATTTTGAATGCCTTTGACTAATGGACAATTTTTTTTCCCTACACATGAAGGCTTCAAGGTAAGAAATCAATCTTAGAATTTTCAAAGATGGGATGTCTAATGGATGCTTTTATATCAAATGTCCCTTAGGATGTTACAAAGCCAAAGCTTCAATCTTAGGTTATAAGAGAAATAATTTTTCCTTCACTGCATGCTATGATTTCCATTTCTAGGATTCAATCCTTTATTGTTTCCTTGATAAAGGTGATGCTGATGGTAAAGGAAATGTCAGAAAACAAGAGCTCTACCTGGCTTGTGCAGCCCTCAAGGTGATTATGATATCACGCATAAAAGTTGAGATTTCCAAAGATCATTTAAATGGTCTTAAGACTCTTGGCTTTCAAATTATGAAAAGGAAAAAAAAAGATTTTTTTTTGGGTAAACCTAGCAAAGGGAACCACTTGTCTGAACTTACTTTCTCCATTTTTAGACATTTTCAAACAATTTTGGATGGATAGTGTTCGCATGACATGAAATTGTGTGTTTCCAGGTTCTAGTGCAACATGTGAAGATTGTAGACCATCCAGATCTGCAGGTTCTAATCCAACAAGTCTCTGGAACTTTCCATATAGTCTGCTACTTCATATCCTATCATTAGTTTCTCACATAGCTGCTGTTTAACCTGTTGGCACTGGCATAAGTAGGATGGTTTCGGTAAAGTTTGGCACCCCAATTTATTGGCAAAGCTTATGGAGGAGGAAATAAACAGCCACTGCATTGATATGGTATGATGGTGTCTTTAAAAAATATAATTTAATTCTGATCCTTCGCTTCAACTGTTCTCATTTCTGAACTTGTGAACATAATTTGAAGTGATGATGTTGTTCTGTTGTTTGTGCCACTATAAGCATGTCTTTTTGTATTTTGTATTCATATTATCTGTTCTAAGGTTCCCCTATTCACATGTCTTTTTCTACAGATTATTACTTTTGACAACTATGGAGTTTCCGGTCATTGTAATCACCGTGATGTGCATTATGGCGTATGGTAAGTTGAACTACTATTTGTAACTGCTATTGATATAATATTATAGTCTGAATTAACTTGAACCAGCACAAATTTGCAGATATAGCCTTTGTATAGATTGAGATCAATAATTAACCAATTTGTCAATATTCATCATTGTCTCTCATTCTTATACTGCAAAACTCTGTTATTAATTGTAGTTCTCCCTTATTTTGTAAGCAGCAAGCTATTATGTGATACTCGACAGAGAGACATTGAAGCCTGGGAGCTTGTATGTTTTCCTTTTCTTCCTTTTTTTTTTTTAATCTGATTATAAAAGAAAAAAAAAATATTCAAGTAGGATTCACGTTTTCTTGGGTTTCTTCATTATTCTCAGGTCAGCGTCAACATATTGCGCAAGTATATTGGACCTGTTGATATCTGGCTGTCCAAGTTCTTTGCAATGCAGAGCGCAAATGGAACAATGCATTGCTTAGTAAATGAGCATTCGTACAGGAGCTTTCTTGCTATGTCCCAACACAAAAGCCAGTGGGTGTGGTATGCATGCTTTTCCTTATTTTTAGTATAAAGCAAACAGCAAATTGTTTGCCTTGAAGTTTGAAAATACATTCGACTTGATTTTCTTTTGTTTCTTTAATCTCTATCCTTCAGATGTTTCATCACTTTGATTTGATTATCATGAGATACATTGCCTGACTGTTTAAAAGATGATAATTTCATTTCTGCAGGTTTCGGAAGCTTTTCGTGACATTGTCCAGTTATACCTATATGAACACACTTAGAAAAATTAAGTTATAAAATGAAATGCAGTGTATGGCTTGCAAGGAGATTTACGCATCTTTCGGCAGGCTTGTGTAGCATCTAGATGTACATACAGCAACGTTTAAAAATGTTCTGTATCTTGCTGCAGAGATCGGTTACTATTTTTAAATCTATAATTGTGTCAATGTAACTTCAAATTTCGAGTGGATGATATGAATGATTTTAACATTACATGAAGTGCCGATGGTGATAACTTTCAGTATATTATGCCATACAAAACGAGAGTAGCAATGCTTTTTTAACACACAATACTAAGCGAATTGCAAAGCAGGCCGTGATAAAAAGTTTGTATGATTTATATCGGTTTCTTAACACAAAGTTAAAATGAGAATCATGCATGTAAAACTATGATTTAATGTGCATTGGCAACTACTCGGTGCATTAATTCTCAATCTTTTTTATGGATGAAACTAAGGTTCCTTAAGAATTCAGGTTTCAACATATATTTATAGAACAATCAAGTAAACGTATATGAATTTGTATTATAATTTGTGTTTTTCAGTGTTCCCCAAAATTTGATGTTCCTAAAATATCACATTCCTTCCTCTCGCAATCCAGCTTACCCCATCTTGCATCAACTCGTTCATAGGGGAATATTGGTTTGCCTAGGCTGCAAAAGTAAAAAGAATAATAAATACCTTGAGAATCAGTTTTTATTAGCACTTTGAGCAGCACAAAACAGCTTTGAGATATTCTTAATAGAGTAATTTAATGTTTTCATCAATAAAAATAGTGTCTCTATTTCATCCCTAATCTTAAAATTGTCCTCAATTAGGTCATGCTGTTGCCAGAATATCAAAATACTAACGGAGTTACTTAGGTGGCTCTCAATTTGATATTTTCAAGCTGGAATTCAGCTTCATAAAACTCAACAATCATGGAACCACATAACAAAAC
>JANHAO010015919.1:0-14602 GCA_026873985.1 Saraca asoca | reverse complement strand
GCCTCTAAAAAAGGAAAGGATCATCAAGTTGAAGAGGACTAGTAGTATGGTTTCCAAACATATTGTATCCAAGATTCCTTCTCAACAAATTTTACAACCAATCCCTTCAGCTACCTCGGATACAGCTCAATCGAAGGTATTCCTAACCAATTTCATTCTTTGTTGTTTTAAATGCTAACATTGTTCATGCAGGATCAAAACCTAATCAACATTGTATCTTATTTGAAGCTAACTATAGTAGAACATACTACTATTCTAGCAATCTCATCTCAAACCCTTGCTTGTGTTCAAGTCAAATAGTTAATTTATTTGGAATATTATCCATTCTACCCATTTATTTCTATGTTAACAGTTATTCTTCTTAGCACTTCTTTTCAGGGTCAGCAACTATCCAATCTTGATGTTATGCCCTTTATATGAGCAATTAAAAACATCAGTCAATATATTTCAAGCCCCCATGATTTTGTCATAGGTCCTAAAATAACACCTTTTTATCATTGTGCTATCTTATCAAAGCAAATACTTGAGTCTTTGTCTCTTCCTAAATCTCCCTATCAGGAAATTGAACTGCCCTAATGGCGACACAACTCAACGGTTTGATGAGGCAAATGAAGGGAGAATAGCTTTGGGATCATTACTATTGGAAGAAGATGAACTTTTTTAATGTCTATTTCAATCGAGACTAAGTTGAATGAACTTGCCCTTGCTCCTAAAGGAAAGAATGACAAATAAGATAAAGTAAAGTAAGTCATCTAGACTATCAATGCTGTCCTACAAAATAACTTGGAAGTTGTTATCTTAGATGACCATCAACATAGTGCTCTCCAATCTTCCTTGCAGATTTTGCAAGGCACTTCTAAAGCCAAAGTGATCATCAACTTAAAGTCTTTTCTTTTTAATTTCCAAGAACAATTGTCATCCCTCTCAGACAAGGTCAAAAATTTCATTACTCTTAAAGTAATCTCCAAGAATTATCATCGAAGAAAGAAGAATTAGTTAAATTATCCAAAGATGCTGTAAGAATTAGGAAGAATTTGATTGAAAAACATAATGTAGCCATGGAGTCAGTTGAGAGCAATTCAAAGGAGATTACTATAGTTGAGTCAAAACTTACAAAATTGTAAGAATAAGTACATTGACTTAAAGTAAACCAGCTGAATCTAGAAGCTATAGCCAAATCAACCAATGAAAATTAGAGATGCCTTGACTGATCTTAAGACAACTACAATGTAGGTGTATGAAGCTGGTGTTGCTTGCAAGATAACGCAGTCACAAAAGACAGTGGTGATTAGGATCCTAATGTGCACTTTATAGATGCTTACTCTATATGTTTTAAGATATTTACCATTTATGATTTAGGTAATATTTTCATTTACATTCTTTATTTTGTAGCTATTCTCATTGAATGTATGTATGACCTTAAATGGCGTTTCCTAACACGGTTCCATTTATCTTATCTCGACATTTTTTGCATTGGAAATGTAACTTTCTAGACTAATTGGACAATGTAAAACATTTTCACTTTCAAATGTTTGTTTTAGGATTTAGCCAATTTTTCTAATCATCTAAAGCTTGTTTCATTCAGATTTTCTAATTCGTTAAGTATTAAACCATTGTAATCATTCTGGGATAGTTGATTTTGCCTTTAAACCCTTAAAGATTGAACTATCACTTAGAATAGAATAATAACATCATGGCCACACGCTAGCTTAAATGGTGTAACCCACATTGACTTATTAGAAGTATTTCTTATAGGCCATAAGACATTATCAAGCATCTTATGCCAAATTTTTGGATACTAATAGGCATGCTTTTAATCACATTTCTATTAACCTTGCTAGTAGCATCCACTTGACCATTTGTCTATGCATAATATGGTGACAAACTCAACATTTTAATTCCCCTTAATTTAGCATACTCTTTAATTTGTCAACCCGTGAACACCGTTCCACAGGTTGTATTAATCATTTTTAGTAAACCAAATTGATAAACAATATGATGTTCTAAAAAAATCGATTACATCAGATTGTTTTACTTTTTTTGAATACAATGATGGTCACTAAAATAAAGTGATGTCCTTAAGACGATGGGAGGCATATTTTCCTAATTAAATCCAGTGCTCAACTTCTAAAAGGCCATGGTTATATTATATAATTAATGTAATCTTTAATCATGTTGGGTCAATACAAACTTTGTCCAATAAGGATCTATTTCATTTTCACCTCAGCTTGGTGTGCACCAAAAATTCCTTCATGCATTTGGGCCAAAGTTGTTAATGCTTCCTCATTACCCAAGCATTTTAATAACTGTCTTTTGAAACCTTTCTTGTAAAGAAACTTGTCTACTGATATAAATTTGATGAATTTTACTCTAGATTTCAATAAACTAATATTGAAGGATTTGACAAATAATTTACCAGTGAAATTCTCCAATTTGATGGCACAATGCTGGTTTCATTACAAAACACTTCTTGAGTTTTAATAATTTTCAAGAAAGCATGTTGTTAAATTAATTTGGCAAATTTGTTTTTTTATCAATCCTGTATCCAGAGTCCTTTTGAGCCAATTTGTTGGCTTTTCATTTTTCCATCTTGACACATGTTTTATAATCATATCCTCAAATCTTTTCAAAAGTATGAATGTAATTGCTAAATATTTTATTAAGTCTGCATTTAAATATTTATTTTCTCAAGAAATTTGTTTTATGACTAACTGCGAGTCACCATAAATTTTAACACACCTTATTCCTTGATCTACTAGAATTTTTAAATCAAATTATCAATGCCTCATATTTGGCTTCATTATTAGAGAATTTTTTATATCTAAAGTAAATATGAATTCAATTGGTTTCTTTCCCAATGTCATGATTAAAACTCCTACACTAGAACCATTTTTATAAGAAGAAACATTGAAATATAACTTCCAGAGTTTTATACCAACATAGTTAGTTGTCTTCTCATGATGTTTGACTATAAAATCAATAATTGTCTGTCCTTTGATAGCCTTTGATGGGCAATACTATAAGGAAAATTCTATTAAACTCAATGTCTATTTTCCAACTCATCTATATATAAATGGTTTCAGCAACATATATTTTAGGATGTCGATTTTTGTAAAACATGCACATTAGTTGGCAACAAATAATAACACAACTTTGTACAAGAATAATACAAAGGCAAATATAATATTTTCATTATCAAATATTTTTTTCTATAAAATTTAAAACCATAGAAAGATAAAATATAGCCCTTTCTAAATCTATTTCATTGTCTTGGGCTAGAAAACATCCAATTGCATCATCAGAAGGTGAAATATAAAGTTTAAGTGACTTTCCTAACACAAGAGATGACATCACCGGGGGTGACATTAAATACATTTTAATATCTTCAAATGCATGTTGATGACACTCCTTCCAACAAAATTCTTCTTCTACCTTCAATTTTAGCAAAGGTGAAAATACTCTTATTCAACTAGATAAATTGGAAATAAAACATAAAAAAAATTCACCTTGCCAATAAAACTTTGCAATTCTTTCTTGTTTGTTGGAGCAATAGTCTCTAGAATTGCTTTAGGCTTGTTTTTGTTTGCTTCAATTGCCTTTAGGTGAACTAAGAATCCTAAGAAATTACTTACAGAAACACTAAATGCACATGTCAAAGGGTTCAACTTCAAATTGTTTTGACACATCTAATTGAGGACTTGGATTAAATATTTGATGTGCTTTTCATGAGATTTAGCTTTAACTACTACATCATTAATGTACACTTCCATTGTTTTGTCAATTAAGTCATAGTTGATGGTGGATTTTAGTTTTGTCAAAACCTAACCAACCAGGGAGGTTCTTCTGGACTTAAACTATTTTCGGTTGATCAAGATGAAGAATGAAGGGATGGGAGGGAAGAGCAGCAAGAACGCAATGTCTTTAATATGGTTTGGCCAAAGCCAAATGGCACCTACATCCATGATAGCATTTTATTAATCTGAGAAGAATTTTATAGAGTTTTGGTACAAGGATCTAGGCTTTCCTACAATGATCTCCTTTCTCTTATTTATAGAAGCTGGGGGGTTACAATTATAATTACATAATTTGTATTTCTATTATATCAAAATAAATGTACAAGATAGCCTAGACTACTGCAAAATGACTTCTGTAGACTATTAATTGATTTTTGAGTCTTGTTTTTTCTTGTAAACTGGTCCCACACACTAAGTCTGAGAGGGTTACTACTTTGTGGTTTAGCTGGGTGAGGTGCAATATTTTTGAGCTAGAACTCTCGATCGTTGCTGGCTTTCGGTCAATGAGGATGCACTTCATGAGCTTGCCTTTGGCAATGTGAGCTCGCATATAGCGAGATGCTAGTTGTGCGAGCTAGATCTCGGTCCTTAGCGAGCTGAGACTCCTGTCTTGTTCTATGTCTAAGTGGATAGCGGTCTAGCGAGCTTGACTCTTTTCTCATATGGACTTGGTCTATTGCCAGGTCTTTGCTAACCTATCTTATAGAACCGGATATTACTTATAACATTAAGCCCCCAACTCTCAGCTCACTTTGCAGGTTAGGAGTTAAATAGTTTTACCAACAAAGGGCTTTCTTTACGGATTATCATGCAGTCAAAGTCTTTGATCAACCTATCATTTCATCTAATCCAGGCCATAACTCACACTATATGTGTCTCATTGTCACAAATGAGTCTGCCTTATTTTTTTCCAAGGCCTTTAATGAAAGTGGTTGGGAGTTCTTCTGGACCCCTTGGTGAGACCTGGCCAATCTATATAAAGTGTGGGGAGGGGTTCCTCCTCCTTCATTGAGTGAACTAATAGGTATCTTAGACAAGCCCCCCATACTTCTAATATAAAGCTTTTTTGGTGAGGTGTGTATGGTCTGCTGTAAAAGGTTATGAGGCATGAATGGCCTACTACACATGACTCCCATGAATAGTTTCCCTTGTTGGCTGTTGGGAAGTCTTGTGCATGCTTTGGATTATTTCCTCCCGGTGATGCTATGAGGCCTTGCCTTTCTAGCCACATCTATCAGCTTCTCAGTCCTAGTGCAAAGGATGAGTCAAGAAAGGAACCGTTAGCTGCTGAGGAGCTCGTATGGTAGCTGGTCCTTTTACCAATGCTGGCTAGAGTTCATCTCTGAGAAGCTAGTCTTCTTTTCTAGAATGTAATAGCCGTAGGCTTTTTTTATTTTGACTTGTATTTTGAATTTTATTGGTGTAAATTTACCTCGTTAAGGCTTTTAATGAATGAAATTTTCCTTCATGACTTTTGTATGTTGCACTGTGTTTGAATATTCTACACATCATAAATGATAGTATGAATTTCTATAAATCATAATAAGATAAGACACTTGAATAACCAATCGGTAATGCTTTTCGATAAGTAGCGAGCTGAGCATCGAGGTGCCTTAGTTGTGAGTAGTATATAGGTAGGTCATATGAGAGCTGCACCTAGTGAGAAGTCATATGCGAGCTATGAACATTTGGTTACATAAGAGTTACGAATTATTAGGTCATGAACACATGGTACTTGAGTAAGTTGGCCATGTGGGTGAGGTGGTGTGCATATGGTGCCTGAGAAAATTGGTCATGTACATGAGTAGTAAAAGGCTGCATACACATGGTGCCTAAGAAAGTTAGTCATGTGCACGAGCTAAAAGTCGCATAAGAGCTGCAAGCATTAGGTTACATGAGAGCTGTAAGCACTTGATTGCATGCGAACAATGTCTGAGAAAGTTAGTCGTATGCATGATAAATAATAGGTCATGCATATATGGTGCCTAAGAAAGTTGGTCGCACTTGTGCTCAAGGTAACATGTATATGGTGCCTAAGAAAGTTGGTAATATACATGATTCATAAGGTCGGGTGCACATAGTGCCTGAAAAAGTTGGTCATGTGCCTGTCAAATATGAGATCACATGCATATAATGCCTGAGAAAGTTAGTCATACACATGGCAAGGTCACATGCACATGATGCTTAAGAAAGTTGGTCATATGCATGCTAAATAGGAAATCACATGCATGTGGTGCCTAAGAAAGTTGGTCGTATGCATGACAAAGTCACTTGCACATGGTGCTTAAGAAAGTTAGTCATGTGCATAGCGAGGTAGCATTCATATGGTGCCTAAGAAAGTTGGTCATATGCATGCTTGATCGCATTAGGATGGTGCTAAGAAGTAGGTCATTCTAATGCGATAGCAATTTAAATTGAATCTCAAAAGGATACAGTTGAAAGCTAAAATGGGGGAGCTCGCATCTCACGGGCAAACTTTTGAATTAACATTTGCTAAGAATTCACTCAAACTATATACATCAAAATTTGGGGCTGTTTCTACATGCTTCATTATAGGACTAAAATATGGTTCTCACTATGACGGACTGCTCTTGCTCGGGATCTCGTTGAGTCTGAGAGAGATGTTGTCCCACAAGTCATAGCATGTACTCTTTGAGGTGGCCTCTCTTAATCAGATCTTTGATTGCATCTCTGAGACCATAGTAATCCGAAGTGTTATGCCCAGCTTCATTATGGTAAGCATAAAACTTGTTTGTGTTTCTATTTTCGTGAGGAGTTCTCAAGGGAGTGGGAGTCTCGAAATCTTCTCTATCCTTTTCTATCACAAAAATCCTAGCTAAAGTGTCCAACAGGATGCTGTAATGATCATGATGACTTGGAGGTTGAGGTCACTCGACTCTCGCTTTCTTTGGAAGCTAGCTATTGGGGTCGGTCTTCTGACCCTCATTGCTTCTCTTCTTACTTTACTCAGAGTTACTCACCTTGTCCCTCTGATTCTCTGAACCAAAGGTCTCTTCCCACCTGATCTATTTAGTAGCTTGATCATAAAAGTTGCCCATGTCTGCCACAGTGGATTTGTATATACTTCTATACAATTTTCCATCCTTACGAAGTCCTGCCAAGATTGTTGTCAGGATGCTCTCATCGAATGGGCTCTCAACATTATCAATCTTGTGCCTGAGTCAGGTGATGTATTCTTTCAATGGCTCATGCTTATGCTGAAAGATTATAGTGAGATGACAGGAGGCATGAGCTACCTCTTCAACACCCTATATTGGCTGATAAATTTTTCTTGACACTCTTCCCAACTACTAATGTTGTGGGCTAGGAGGCTCTTAAATCACGTTTGAGGTGTATTTCCCAATGTAGCTGGAAGGTACAACATTTAATTAGGGGATTACTTGTTCAGAGATCCATTTGGATGTTGAACATATCTAGGTGGTTGTGCAAATCACTGTCCCCATTGCACAGTGGAATAGAAGGGATTTTGAGCTTATGAGGGAGAAGCTTCATCTCAATTTCCTTGGAGAAGGGTATTTGATCTTCTGAGTGACTTCGATCATCTCGAGCTTGGGGGTGTGCCTCTAACTACTTCACCCTCTAAAGCAATTCTTCCACCAATGAAATCAATGCCCCAGATCGTTGGTTAGAGGCCTGATGGCTCTTCTTATCTTTTTGATCACATGAGTAGTGGCCTGAAGTGTGCTCTTGATTAGCTTTGTTCAGACTTGCAGCTCGTTGTTGCTGGTGAATGTTTCCAAGTATAGCGACCTCGGTCTGCCTTTGTAAACCTTGGGCTTGCACTTGTGCTAGCATCTACAGTGCCTCAACCATTTTTCTCATTGAATCTTTTAGCGCTTCATGGTGTTGGTGCCAAGTTTACACTCTATCAATTTCAGGGACAGTAATGGCAAGTTGGTAGTGAGCCAAGGGGAGCGAACCGTTAGGGGCCCTAATGGTGGAAGACCTTGTCGTATGACCCTCAAGCTGATTATTGATAGCGTTTGACTTTCTGATGGCTTTTCCCCTAGCCATTATATCTAAACAGAGGATAAATGGGAATACAAAAAATCAACCAAAACTCAGATGAGTCCCCATAGATAGTGCCAAGATATTGATTGTGGATTTCGATTTTGTCGAAACCTAGTCTACCGGAGAGGTTCTTCTGGGACTCAAACTTTCAATTGATCATGATGAAGAACAAAGGGACGAGGGGGAAGAGCAACAAGAACACAGTGTTTTTAATGTGGTTTGGCCAAAGCTAGATGGTACCGGCCCCTACGTCTACGATAACATTTCATTAATCTGAGAAGAATTTTACAGAGTTTCGATATAGGGATCTAACCTCTCCTACAGTGATCTTCTTCCTCTTATTTATAGAGGTTAGGGGCTTACAATTATAATTACACAATTTTTATTTTTGTTACATCAAAGTAAATGTACAAGATAGCCTAGACTACTACAAAATGAATTTTGCAGACTGTTAGTTGATTTTAGGTCTTGCTTTTTGTGGGTGGGGCTGTGGTGCTATTTCTTGCAAACTAGTCTCATGCACTAAGTCTAAGAGGGTCGTTACTTTGCAGTTTAGTTGGGCGAGGTGTGATATTCATGAGCTGGGACTCTCAGTCTTTACTGGCCTTTAGTCAGTGAGGATGCACTTTGTGAGCTCGCCTTTGGTAATGCGAGCTCACGTATAGCAAGATGCTGGCTGTGCGAGCTGGATCTCGTTCCTTAGTGAGCCAGGACTCCTATCTTATTCTATGTCTATGTGGAGAGTGATCTAGCGAGCTTGGCTCTTTTCTCATATGGACTTGGTCTTCTGCTGAGTCTTTGCCAGCCCATCTCGTATAATCAGATATTACTCATAACAATAATGAAAAATTGTATTCATAGCCTTTTGATAAGTGGCTCCAGTATTCTTCAAACCAAAAGGCATTACCACCCACTCAAAGGTTCATATTGTTCCAAGACATCTGAATGTTGCCTTCGATGTATCATCCTCCACAGTGTAAACTTGATTATACTTAGTGTTTCCATCTATGAAGCTAAAATAATGTGCCCTGAAGCCAAGTCAATTAACATATTGATTACTGGCATAGAGTATTCATCCTTTAGCATTATGTCATTCAAATTCTTCAAGTGAATGCACACTCGATAAGTTTTTCATTTTTCTTCATCACTGGAACCACATTTGAAATCCATTTAGCATATCTAGTGGTTTGCATGAAATTGGCTTTCAATAGCTTTTCAATCTCTTCTTTAATTTTATGAACAATATTGGGAGCAAAATGCTTGGGAACCTATTTATGTGGTCAATAATCTTCTTTAATAGGTAATTTGTGTTCGACTAGTTATCGGCGTTTCCTTATAGTTCTATACAAAATAATCTATGTATTCCTTCATTACTTGAATGATTCTCATTTTTTCAACTTCAAGTAAAAGTGCATTGATGTAAGTCGGTCTTTTTTCATCTCTAATCCCTAAATTTACTTCCTTTAAAGGATCTTGGGCTTCAATTTTATTTTCTTTATTTCTCAAAGGTGAATTAAGAAATCCAAGTGGACTATTATGATAAATACAGTTTGGGAAAATCATTGCTTTCTTTCACTCAACCATGTAGGCTAACAGTTGAGCTAATTATTGGTCCTAAAAATAATGATCTTCCCCTTTTTAAAATATACTCTTTTGATTGTGATTCTAGTTTGTTTTCAAAAGTAGAAGTCTTTAAAGTAAATTATCAAAGTAAGTTTATTGGATAATTACAATTGAATTGTAGTCACAGATTAGATATGATACAAAATTTAATAACAAAATATCAATTAAACCAAAATCACAGTGTAGCAGAAATTAATGAATTAAACAATATAACAGTAGAATGATAAATGCAAAAATAATAAAGAGCATGAAATTTTTAAAGTGGTTCCACTTCAATTGAAAATGCAATTAAAGTGTATGTCTACTAGACAATTCTCAACTGAATGGTCATTTTTTATTAACAATCACAAGATTTAACTAGGCTCTTGCAAACTAATTTGCACATAAGATTTACTCGGGATCTTGCCACCTATTACACATAAGACTTGACTGGGCTCTTGCTAACCTAGATACAAAAATTCTTAATCTTTTACTAACTATGATCAACCTCACAATTATTAAAGACACTACAAGAATTCTTTACACCTTCAACTAATTATGATCAACCTCAAAATTAAAGAAGATGCAAAGGGAAGATCAATCTTTTCTTTTGTATCTCAAATTTCTATCAACCTAAAACTTTAAAAAGAAAACCAAATTCCTATCAGCCTAGAAATCTAAAATGAGAATAACAGATAGGGCTAGAAGTACAATACCAAAATTGAGTTGAAAATCTCAATTATCTAATGTGAATTCTTCACTAATTTGATTCAAGAAACTTCTATTTAATGAAATCTGGTGAGGCAATGAAAAATCTGCTTTAGCTCTATTATCTCTCTATTTTTTGCACTTGAAGATATGAAAGAGTTATGAAACTATCAAGTTTGAAATGAGGTTAGGGGTTATTTATAATGTGGCAATTGACATTTGAAAAATAACTAACTTTTAGTCTATGAATCGATTCAAAGTGGTTACCAACTAATGAATTAATTTGTGAATTGATTCATCTATGAACTTCATAAATAAGTTCATGAAAAAATTGATGCATGAATCAATTTACACTATATTCTAAATAGGCATGAATTAATTACTTAATCGATTCAGGAAAATTCCTAACCTTTGGTAAAAAATAATTTTCAAAATATTTCTTCATGAATCAATTGAATTGATATAAATACAGTTTTACAAGATTTTAGTATGAAACGATTTTTGAATCAATTCACACAGTGAAAAATAATTTTTATAAAATTTACACTTGTGAAAAAGTATTTGAAAACTTAGTTTGAAAAACATTTAATTTTAGTTCATTTTATGTGATTTATTTCTGCCCCAGTTTATCTATTTTAAGAAACTTATTTAGTTGGATCAAAATGGATTAGAATACACTTACAAAAAATCTTATTAAATAAAAGAAATACACTAAAACTAATGTGGATCTCTTGAATCACATACATTGATCTTGCAATCAATCAACAAATGTTAAACATATGAAATTGTTTTTAAACATTTAAACTAAATAAGGTAAGATAGTAAAGCAATTTCCCTAGCAAGGCTAACACTAACCATTTTTGTAAATCATTAATTATTATCACAGGCCGAACCCAAATCCATGACTTTTAGGATTATAGAGAATCTTGATGAATTTAGGATGGTAATGTCAACTTCTTATGGGTCGAAGTTGCCTTCAACCATTAAAGGTTTGATGTAGGGACTATAAATTTCAATTTCAACATTACACTATTGAACATAACAAGGACTGTCGTTAGCTAGATACAATCTAATTGACTGACGTTAGCCCACATTATTAACCATTGATGAATGGTCAAGGGTATGACATCAACTGCATGGATCCAATATCTTCCTAATAATAGGTTGTAGCTTAATTTAGATGGAACTACTATGAAAAGAGTTTGTTAGGATACAGAATTAACCTTTAAATCAAATAACATTATTCCTTTTGAAGCCAATGTCCTCCCATAAAAATCTGACATGCAATATTTGATGACACCAAAATTTAAGCAGGCTTTCAAAGCTCAATGAAAGTTAATGTTGGCATTAAATTTATAAAAGCACCACCATTGTTCAAAATATGATTTATTGGTTATCCACTGATATGTGCTTTTATATGTAAAGATCACAAATGACTTTTCATTTGCTCTATTAATCTCTCAAAGAAAGCATAAGAGTTCTTATCTAAAATGACTATTTCATTATAGTCAATTTCATCATAGAAATAATCGTTTGAATCTTGTTCAAAACTTATAGAGAAATTAATTGGCAAAACATATGCCATGTCAATCTCCATTTTCTGACATTTGGTTTTTAAATTTTTTCCAAGTCCATTGTCTCCTCCTCTTTCTTAGTGCTGCTCAACTTTTTAGGGCTTGGTGGAATTTGATCAAAACATCATCCCATTTCTTGTCTCCTTCTAAAAGCAGCTTGCCTTTGCATTTAACACTTTTAAGTCCTAGTTGGAGGTGAAGGTTGATAATTAGGGTTGTAGCATTTGTTTTATCCTTTTGGAATTCTAGGTTTCCACATTTTTTTCTTGCTTGGTTATGGTTAATTGTTATCCACTTTTCTCTCGACATGTCTCCTTAGGTACCTGAGTTTGGTCAAAATAATTTTCTCTTTCTTGTTCAGCTGATTTTGATAATCAAAGTTGATTCTTTTGAAGGTAGACTTTTCTTTTGTATCCCTTTTTCCTTCGACTTCTCTCATTTTCTCTTTTTTTTTATCTTCCTTTCTGACAATTATACCCCTTCAATAACCAAAATGTCTTTTTGTCCTTTTCTTTTTTCCTTTGGGTCTATTCTATCATGTTCTGTTAAATTAAGAAGTAAGACTCTTACCTCATCATAATATTTTTCACATCTGGGGACACATATTTACTATCCTACTTTCAACATCAATCCTTTTAAAAAATTATGAGTTCAACTCACCTTCCTCTAGGTATGCTTCAGGTATGAAAGATACATCTAAAAGGTGATCATATTCATTTATGATTACCATGTTCACCTTGGCCACATTCACTTCGCTTGACTCTGAAAGTTCAGCATAATTCACACTAATGATCTTTGTCAATTATCATATCTTTCTCTTTATCAGCAAATTGAAAGGCATCTATGCTTGATAGCTTTCTTAATCATGTCCTTGAAATTCACATAATTGTTAGTGGCATGGCCAAATATGTTATGATATTTGTAACATTTTTAATCTTTGACTTCTTCCATTTCTTCTTCTTCTTCGACATAGGTTACTCTTTCTTTTCTAAATGATTTTTTTTATTTTCCTATTTTTTTCTTTATGTAATTGTTCAATTTGCCTAACTTTTTCAACCAGTTAAGGCATATTTGTTATATTTGATTTACAAGCCTTTTTCTAATTACAAATTCAAAACCTATTGTAGCAATTTTAATCATCTCAGATTTTGTTATCTGAGTAAAATAATGGTTTCTTACTTGTCAAAACCTAGATAGGTGATCATTAGCAATTTCCATTGGTGGATTTTTATGTTCAATAAATCGGTTAGGCCAATCCTCATTTTGCCTCTATAAAATTGGCCATGAAACAAATATTCTAACTGTGCCCAAGGATGCATAGAATATGGTGACGAACTTGAATAGCAAGCAAAAATAGTTTAGTCAGGGATAATAGAAAAAATGTCATTTTTAAACATTCATTTCCTGCATACTCTTGACATTTTATGGTAATTCTAACTATATGTTTGATTGTCGATTGATTACCTTTGCCAAAAAAAATATTGTAAATTTTGACAATTAAAAAATCTCTTAGGTTCTATTTGATTTATTCATTTTGGAAATGCACCCCTATAATTAGGATAAGTATTGTGCCCTTCTAATTGGTTCAAAATTGTTTAACCAAGAATTGGAGGTTCAATTCTAGTCTTTATGAAAAAATTTGATTATGATTTGTGTTTATAGGGATTTGCATGTTGTCATTAATTTGATTATCATTTTGAATTCTTTCTTCCCCATGTCAAAGTGTTCTAATTCAACCATACTATGGTTGTTCCATTTTGTGCATTTCATTTTTAATGTTCTCATACCCCATTTCCTCGTTATGATTGTTATGATTATTATTATCAATATTTCAACTAATTTCATTATTCTGACCACAGTCATTATTTTGACTGTTGCCTATATTTACTTCCATTCTCTCTAGTGCTTGATTCATCCTTTGTTGATTCAAGGAGTTATTTTCTAACATTAGTCAAAATATGTTTGCAATCTGTTACGACATTGTGTGGACCATATCAGGATTACTTTTATACATTTGCTATCAAAAAGCAATAACATTTTCAAGGGTTAAACTAGATGGATTTTGATGATACTTTTTGTCCTTTTGTGGGAAAAATGGCATGTTATAAGGCATTGGCCCCCCAAGTATTAGTCCACTATTATCCTGTGGTCAATTTCAATTAGTGGAATTGTTATTGTTATTATTTCAACTTCTATCGATGTTTCTTGTTGGTTTTGTCAATTTTGGTTCTAGTTTTGGTTATTTTTCTGTGTACTATTTTGATTATTCTAGTTGTTAACAATCGTATTTTTAATAGAACTAGCATTACCAGCATTTTCATTTTTGATAGGCCTCTCCTCTTTTTAGGGGTCATTTTGAGAACTTGTAGTAGACATATTTTTGAAGTTGGCTAACAAAGTAGTATCACTTTTAAGGATCATATAATATCAAAGACTAAGAATATCTTAATTGTGTGCCACTGGGCATTCCAATTTGTTTCAAGCCAAATTTCGTAGGATGGAAGGCTTTAACTCTATGATGGATCTTTCATACCAAACAGGAAAGATTATGATCTTTCAGGATCTCTGGATGAAGTAATACGGTTGAGAACAACAAAGTATATAATGATTCCATTCCATATGGTTGTAAATTACATCAAAAGGTGCAATAATGGCATATAAAATTACAAGCATGGGAGTAAGGGATTCCTAAAAAGTAAAAGGATTAAGAGAGTGCTAAATTATGTAGCATAACACTATAAAGAACACAGAGTATGTTTTGGTTAGTTAAGTGGTTATAAAAAAAGATGATGTCCTCTTTAGTGCTCTGATGTACTATTTATAAGGATGATTGGTAGTTTTATTCGAATAATTGTTTAAGAAAATTGACTCTTAGAAAAATGGACATGTTCT
>JANHAO010015918.1:0-14606 GCA_026873985.1 Saraca asoca | reverse complement strand
AGAGAAAATGTTCACTACTTTTTGAGCCTATAAATATAGAACTCCAGAATTGCTTCAAACACAACAAAACAAATTCTCCTCTCCTTTCTAACTCCACTAAGTTACTGCATTCTTATCTTTTCTATTGTTCTGCTAGCCTTGCTTCTGCAAGAAGGGTTTGCTTAATCCTAGGGAGCTGCCGCATTCAACCGTGTGTGGCGGAATAGCTCTTAAGGATAGTGTCCTTTGACACTACTCAAACCAAGTTTTGTGTGCTACTGCCAATGATTTCCCAACACAATAAACAAATGCTTATATATAATATAGCAAATGTGGTCATATTTCATACCAAAATTAATAAACAAATCATGAGGTCACAAAGACTAACCTCTAAATAGCATTACACAACATTATCATTAACACATTATATAGAGCTATGATTTTCTTATGGCCTCGAGCAATCATCATATTTTCATATCGTATTATCATATCACAGGATTGTATCATTTTAGCACTTCACAAAATAACAATTCAAGAAAATAAACGAAATAAATAATCAAAATTAAGATTCTCCTTATTACTTCCCACGTAACTTGCATAATCGCCAGCCTTATCCTTTCAAGTTTCACCTTATTTCCATGTTGCATAATGGAGCATATCCAAGATCTAGTTCATATTCATCATCTCATTATATCAATCACATGTCATCATTGTCAATCATCATCCCATGTCTCATGGGAAGTTCTCAACCTTTCAAACTATATCATTTCTCATAACAGTCATATCACGGAGTTCACATTTAATCACAATCACATTTTCTTTGTCACATTATCATGATAATCATCAAGATGTTGCCATAACATCAATATATAAGCTATCAATAAATATCTTATTTATCCAAGGATTCAAGCAATAAGAAATTTTAAGATGGATAATCTTAACAATCAACTCATTATAGCATCTTTATTTAATAATAATCATCATATTTCTACATAGGCTCTATTGTTCTTAATATTTAGGTTGTTCTCTTCATACTGTCATATTATGGGTAGAATAACCAATCCATTCTATGTATATATCATAAGCAAGATGATCCCACCTTATCACTTTTTATTCCTAACATAATTTTATGTCCTTAAACTCTTTCGCAATTCTTAGCTTTAACATTTAGATGAACATCACTATTATCTTGCCTCGTTAGAGAATTATTAACAAAAGAGAATTACTTTTTATTTGTCTTATCAAGTTTCAAGAATATTAGTTAGCAAACAAAAGATGAAATCCTTAATTAAGTCTTCAAGAATTGTGAGGAAGCATTATAATTTATAGCTTATTCGACTTATCCATATTATTCTTTTCTTAAGTTTTATAAATAATAATCAAGAATATAATTTCTTTATATGAAGCTAAGATATGACTTTCAAGGATCCATATCATTTAATTCACAAACTTAATACTCAATTCACAATAAGGAAAAACCTCACGACTCAAGTGAACTAATAAGTAATTGAGTTCCTAAACCCAATTAGACAATCCATACAACTATAGAGAAAAAGTTATAGGTAACATATCATTAGCTTATAGTATATCAAAAATATTTCAACATATTTTTCACCTCTAGGCTCACAATTTGAATCGTCCCTTTTTACACTCATTTTATGGCTATTATGATTTGAATAAAAAATTGAACTAGTTCTGCGTGATTCAAATAAACCTTTCCTAGCCCTATTTTCGTTCTTGATAGCAATTTGGATCACGTGTAGTTTTAGACTTCCTAAAGGTTTGCAACTTCGAGTGAGCAGACTCATATTTTGAACTTAAACATCTCGAGTCAAATAAAAGCTTTCATATTTGACTCTCATAATTCTAATTATGATTCTACTCGAACCCAAGTTTCTGAGCTCACAATCCTGATCGCATGTCCTGTTTCATACAACATTATAGTGCAAACAAATATTCCTATAAGGACAACTTTCATTTTCTTAACAAAGCTTTGTAAGCTATTTCAGCCAACCTTTAATCACAAAGAAACTAAGCATAATACTAAGCTTTTCTAATCATAAAACTATATTTATATCAACAACTCCAATCAAATTCAATTTATGACATGAGACCACATAGTACTCTTTTTTTCAACATAAACAATAATTCAATGATTCACAATCAATTAGTTATTTTATAATTTACAAGAGAGGTAAGAATTACTTACCTAAATGGCTGGGAATAAAGAGGACAAAATGATCTAACAAAGTTCTTCAACATTTTCATGATCAAGAAAGAAGGACATGTTAGATTCTTGAAATTTTAAGAGTTTTTTTTCATCAAACAGATAAACACTATTAGATTATGATTTTATTACATAGAAACACTCTAGAAATAAAATATTTAAGCCCCAAAAACACCAAAAATTCATATGAGCTCATGAGATGAATAATGAAAATAAATAGCAACTTTTTAATTAAAAAATTCATAACTTAAATTATACTTGATGAATCAATAAGATTTGGGTACTGATTTGAAGAAGAAAATGAGAGGAATTAGAAATAGAAATATGAAAAATTATCATAAAGGCATGAGGTGCTTACTTGAAGAGAGAAGGTGTAAAAGAGAGCTTACTTCCCAAGTTGAAGCTTGAAAATGTTACATGAAATGCAATTAGAGGTGGCATAAGAAAGGAAAAGAAAACCGACTTTTAAAGGGAAAAATTGAAAATTTTAGGCAACTTTTGCTTTTGACTTCTTCCATGACAAGCTTTCAAACTTTTCTTTAGTGACTTTACCAATTCCCTCAAGTTTGAGTCCGAACTGAATATATTCACCAATCACCAACAGTTATGAAATTTTAAAACAATCTAATTAAATTAGTTATCTTTATAACAACTATAATTTTATGTTCAACGGATACCTGTGGCCTTAGTTTCGATTTTTTCAAAACTTTCCAAAAATTTAACCCTAAAAACACGGATTTTATTCTATAAGCATAGGAAATGGAAACTTTAATTTTCTAAAAATTCCTAAAATTCATATAATTTATTCCTATTATATCTAAACAATTTGTATCTCAAAATTTATAATTTTCAAAGTTCCCAAAACTTTTAAATTCACTTTTTTGAATTCTCCAAAAAGCCATTTCATTATCAGAATTATTTTTTAAAAAAAATTCAAGGTATTACAAGATTTTTATTGACAAGGTTTTTATAAGGTAGATTATTTGCTAAAAAAATGATATACTCTTTTTTCTTCATTGGGACTTTTTTCCCATTGGTTTTTTCCCAATGAAGGTTTTAATGATGCATGTTCTTTATAAAATAGACATTTAAGAAGGAGTGTTATAAATATTATATTCATTTGAATGTTCTAAAAATTACTTTGATTTATTTACAGATTATTATAAGTTATCTTAGTTGAGTTTATCTCAATTTCTCTTTTAAAGCTTGGAGCCTTATATAAATAACTGAAATAAAAATTCTACACAATTATAAATAAGAGAAAACTCTTTCATATTATTTTGATTCTCTTTATTTACCTCTCCATATTCTTGTTTTACTTTTATTGATGGCAAAAATCGATCAATGGATTAAGTCTAGTGTATCCCCAAATTGTAAGTTATAAGCATGTGTGTATAAGAAAGGAAAAGAAAGGAGAAGAGGGAGAACAATGAACACTAGAAACTTTTTATCCTAATTTGGCTAAAGTCAGTGTGACTCCTACTTCCATGGTGGTTTTATATTAGCTTTGTGCAGTGGTTCCTCTATTCAATTCAACAAAGCTACAATATGCAACTCTCTCACTATTTTAGTAGGATTTCTGTATGTATTTTTACTTACTTTTTACAATGATCTCCTATTATTTATAGAAGCAAGGAGGGTTACAAGTGTAATTTGACAAATAGTAAAACTATCATTTTCATTGTTATGGGCAAGAAATACTTAACGGGCAAGAAATGTTTGGCATTTTACTGTCAAATTTTGGAAGTTGATGTTTTAGTTTTTAGGGCTAACTTGTCATTGAAAGAATGTGCCTTTAGGTACTGACTAGACCTTAGCATTTTGTACCCAATGCTTGAGGCAGCTCATTCGGTAGTCCGAGCTCATGTTGGGTGATTTGCTAGCTACAAAGGTTAGTATTGCATTCAAGCTCAATCAGAATGAGTCTATTGGTAGGTGGCTGAGGTAGCATACTTCGCTTGGTGAGTTAGAATCTATTCTCAGAGAGCTGGGATCTTTATCTCGATCTTATCCTGCGCTCTGGGCTTGTGGCTGACAAGCTAATACCTCTACCGAGTGACCTCAATTTTTGGGTGATCTGGGCCCTTTCTAGTCGAACTTGTCTTTTATTAGGCCTCGGCCAGTCCATGTTACTTTGTCCAGAAAATGCCTATAACATTAGCCCCTAACTCTCAATTCGCTTTGTGGACTAGAAGTTGTAGTTTGCTGACAAAGTCCTTGCTCACAATCTGCAGTGTTGTCAAGTTCTTCACCTACAGTCTACTGTATAGTCAAAGTCTTTCCTCATAGCCTATTATGTTGTCATTTTAGGTTTCAATCTCTCATTTCATCTGCACTAGGCCATACCTCCCACTGTACATGTTTTACAATTGTTAACATGGAGGTCTTGCTTTCTTTTGGACCATTCAATTAAGATTAGCTGGATATCCCCTAGATTCTTCAGCGAAGCCAGGCTAGTCTATATAAGGCATGAGAAGTCCTTTCCCTACTTCACAAAATAACCAGATGGGTACATTAACTAAGCCCCTATACTTCTAAAGTTCTGGCCTTCAACGAAATGCTTTAAGGCATGTATGGTTTACTGCATGAGATTGTGAGGCATGAATGGCTTACTACATGTGGTTCCCATAGAGAACTCTTTCTTGAGGACTCTAGGAATTCTTTTATAACCTTCTTATGGTGTTGACAAGTTTAGCTCCTCCTTTTTTGCTCTTTTATCCTTTGGTGAGCTAATCGTTCGGTTTCTGTAAGCATCCAGGAGTTGCAAGGCTGAGGGAAGAGCTTTCAACTTAGGAAAAGGATAGAAAAGCGGAGTTGGAATAGTCTGACTTGCTTACTAACCCTATGACTTGTTGGAATTGAGCGCTTCCAACTGTGTTCTTTTTGCCTCCTTACACAGTGGAGTTGGAAATCTCCAGGCTTCCAAGTAGCTTGATGAAGCTGAAAGATGCTTTCCTTGCTCAGGAGGACTAAGGGGAATTTGAGTGGCCACCCTACTTGTCTGAAATGTTGTTTCTCCCACTTCAAGCACCTCAGGGGTGCTCAAGTTGGATAAGCCACTCGCTCGAGTAGAAGTTAAGGAAGGGTTAGGGTAGTTTGGCTTGCCCACTGATCTTGCAGTTCGTTGGGACTCAACTCATTAGTTAACTGTAGGTTTGCTTAGATTTGTAGGTTTTGGCTCTTGAAAAGCCAGTTCCTCCTACTTATTATGACTGCAGGATTATTCCAATATTTGTACTTCAAATTTTCATGTAATTTTGCCTCGTTGAAAGGGGTTTTATAATGAAGTTTTACATTTTATTTCTTATTTTTCCCAAGCACGTCATATTAGCGATTTAGTAGGTTATAACTGGCAACATGAATAAGTCCCTACAAACCATAACTTAATAAACGTTAGATAAAATGAGTGCTCGTTAGGTCAATCAACCTCAAATAATATTAATTGAATTAATATGAATGGACTTCAGTCAATAAATCATAACTTAAAGGATATATGCCATGTTGGATGACCAATCGATCACATTAACCCATCATGAATAATAACAAACTTAAGCATTGGAGTGCCTCCGTGAGTGATGAATTTCAGCATCAGAGTGCTTGAGCTGATAACAAGCTTGAGCACCAGAGTGCTTGAGTAGGTTGCACAGATGCACCTTAGTTCACGTAAGAGTTTGCTACCCAGGAAGGTCACACGGATGTGCCCCAGTTAGCACTGCTTGGACATGGAGTCTTGGTGGGTCACACGGCTGTGCCCTAGTCCATGCAAGACTTTGGTGCCACTTCAGCTAGCACTTCTTAGATGCGAAGTTTTAGTAAGTCACACGGATGCGCCTTAGTCCACGCAAGAGTTTGGTACCTGCCTCAGCTAACACTTCTTAGATACGAAGTTTTGGTAGGTCATATGAATGTGCCCTAGTCTGTGCAAGAGTTTGGTGCTCACCTTAACTAGCACTTCTTAGACACAAAGTTTTAATAGGTCACACGGATGTGTCCTAGTCTATGCAAGAGTTTAATGCCCACCTCAACTAACATTTCTTAGATGCGGAGTCTTGATAGGTTGCACGAATGTTCCCTAGTCCACGCAAGAGTTTGGTGCCTACCTCAGCTAGCACTTCTTGGACATGGAGTTTTGGTAGGTCACACGGATGCACCCTAGTCTACGCAAGAGTTTGGTGCCCACTTCAACTAGCACTTTTTGGACACGGAGTTTTGGTATATCATACAGATGTGCCTTAGTCCGCACAAGAGTTTGGTGCCCATTTCAACTAGCACTTCTTGGATGCAGAGTGAGTCAGGGGTTATAGCATGTTGCTTGCGATATGTGATCTCACGGCCCATTTGGCATGCTTCTTCTCACTTTATCTATGACTCATGGGTTCCTGCCACTATCCTGTATAATCATTTCTGTCTCAACAAGTGTCTTCGCCAAGCTGGCAATTACTCACTGTTGGCTTTCGATAAACCGTCAGATTATGGGTATTTGATAGGTTCCTAAATCCAACGGTGAGTCTTCGTGTGATATAACTTGAGAAGAACTCCTTTCCTCCTCTTATTTATCATTTGAAACTTAAAGCTCTCAAACTCTCCTTCTTCATCTTCTCTATGAAGCCAGCATATGGTTATCTTCGTCTGCTACTGTCAGCATTGTTCTGGCTTACTAGGTTCGTGATTCATGTTCTGCCCTCCGAAAATCAATTCTGCACACTTCTCAGACCTCTTTTTTCAATTGAAATGGTGAGTTCTCTATCTTTAACCTGCAGTTTCTGTATATTATTTCATGGATTGTATGAGCCTTGTTTCCATACAGTTAGAAGGTCTGAAATGTTAGTCAAAACTAATTGCTTGTGCATTTTCTTGTGTTTGGTCTATCTTTCCTCTTTGATTTGTCAGTAACCTTTAGGGTTTTTTATTGTCATTTCAAATTTCTCACCAATTTTCTAGGTTTTATCATCCTGACAGTTGAGTCTCCCTTGACTTCTAGAGTCTGGGCCTTAGATATGGTGACCTGGGACGTATATATGGCCTGTCATACAGGAAATTACTACTCTTAGTCTTTTTGGTATGGTCTGCATTCAGTGACCTGACTATTTCTTCTTTTTTATATAGATGGCAGCTCACAAATGCAGAGGTTACCAAATAGGAAGTGATAAGGAACTCAACTCCCCAATGCAGAGTGTGGAGTTGGTGCGACATGATAGCGAAGTGACCTTGAGAAGTGGTGAGGTTGCTGGAGAGTTTAATGCTCGTTTAGACCCAATTAGGGGCCCGAAGGTCGTTACCAGTTAGCGACCTTCAAATTATTCGATGTTCAATTTGCATGTTTCAACTGTCCACTTTCATGAGGTCCAATCCATGATTCAGACATTTCGGCTCCCTAGAGGATTTCACGTCATAGAGCCCTCCCTAGACGATTACGCTACTTATCCACCCCAGGGGTTCATTGTCATTAGACACTAGCACCTCGCCCCTAGGCTTAGGTTCCCAATGCATTCATGCATCATTAATTTTTTGAATAAAATCAAACTTTGCCCGTTCCAGGTTACCCTAAACTCCTATGCCCAGTTCACCTCTTCAGCCTTGATATACCTAAGGAACAATCTCCCATCGCCATCGGTCGAGGTTCTTTGCTACTTGTATAGCATCAGGAGTACGGGCTCATTGGACGAGATTTATTATCTCTTGGCATGACTAACTGAGCACAAGAAAATCTTGTTACAAGGTGATGCCAAAGGCAAGTCCAATGTGGGAAATTACAAAACTTGTTGGTTTTATATATCTTGCCCATCCCTGCGCGACCTTGAGAATTTTGATTTCATCTTGACTCCTAGTGAGTGAGCTAAGGATGTGCGAGTTTGATGACTTAATTCACATTTGTTTCTCTGATTCTAACTTTGTCTCATTTTGTAGACGGGATTGGCAAGAAGCCAACTCTTGAGGCTATGAAGCTCAAGATTTTAGATCAGTTCATTGCTTCGGACGATCTCTAAAATGACTTCTATTTTGACAAGAGTCTTTTGTGCTCCCATAAACTCGCTCCGGCTGTAAGAACCAAGCTCACTGGGGAGATAAGAGTTCATTAGGTTAAGGAGACAGACCTGATGAGTTTTGAGAATTACGAAAGTATAATAAAGCTCATCCTCATGAGGCCGCCATCCAATCTTGATGAGGAGACTCTACCGACTCTTGATACCTTCACAGGAGCTAGTTTCTTCCTTGCTTCCTGAGGCAATTGATGTAGCTTAGGTCACCTCCCCTTCTAAGCCCCCCGCTAAAAATCGAAAGAGGGACAAAGGGAAGAAAGTTGTTACCGCCTACACGCGAGTGGTGTCAGAGGTCGAAAGTAAGGAGCAACCTACTAGACTCGGCTCAAAGACAGAGGAATACTTGGATTGCCTCCTAAATGACGTGCGATATGATCCTAAGGCCTTACAAGAAGGCCAACATATTGGATTCGAAAGATTACTCACCCGAAGGGTTAGCAACCTATTTGTCTCATCATAGCCTATTGGTAAGTTGGACTTTTTTACACTTGTTCTTCTGTCTTTTTCATAATCTAACTTGACCATTTTGTTCTTTAGAACTCACTGACACTGATAAGACTACACAAGGTGCTTCAAGCTCAAGTTGAGGAGAAAGTGAGTTTGGTGGATGATCTAGCTACTGTCACTACCAAAGTGTTGGAATTTAGGGAGAAAACCAAGGGTGCCAAGGTTGCTTTGTCTCGTGAAGCGATGGATCGTGAGGCCATCACATTGAACCTTAGCAAAACAGTCAATAACCTGCAGTGGGTGAGAACAGTGGAGCAGCAAGGTGAAAGTGTTGCAAAAGAGCTCAAGGTGGCTAGGGAGGAAGCTGCTAAGGTTAAAGTAGAAACAACCTCACTGGTTGTGGCAGTGACAGAGAAAGTAGAATCTGAAACTAGCTCCTCTTTCTTTTACACCTTGTGGGAGTAACATCCAGAAATGGACTTCTCCTTTTTTAGATAGGAGGCCCTTAAGGCTGTTGATCATTTTAAGAAGAGGGCTGCTAAAGCTAGATCTTCAAAAAAGGATGGAAAGTTTGCAATTAAAGCTCCTCCCACCGAGAGTGCCATTGAAAAGGAGGGTGGTTCGTAGATCATGGGGACCGTTGGTAACCAAGTGGTGGACAACCTTGCTACTCCTCCTATTGACCCTTTGCCCCAAAAAGGCCCAATTCATGAAGATCCAATACCTTAGGCTATGACATTTTGTAACTTTGTATTTCCTTTCTCAAACTTTGTATAAATTCATTTTGTTGAAGAGAACTCTGAATGAACTCTAGTAGTATTCTTACTTTATTTTCTCTCAATCTCTATGTACTTAAATGGCTCATATGCATAACTTGGTGAAAACAAATACCCAATGGGTTGCATTTTAACTAACACCTTTCGTCTATTGGATAACTCGCTTCCTGTGCAAGACTTTATTGAGACTTTATTCAAAAACAATCAAATACATGTGTAAAAATTCAAAGAATCACTTAAATGCTTTCACTTATTTATGAATGATTTTTTACAAGATTGGGGTCTTTATTGATAGCAAAGGTAAAGATGTTTGGCATTCCAAGCTCAAGGAAATTCTACCCTATTCATATCCGCCAAGTGATAAGCTCCACTACCAATGACCTTCTTGATGAGATACGGGCCTTCCCAATTCAGTCCTAGGGTCCCCTCATTGGCTTTGGGAGCTCCAGGGAGAATGGGGCACAAAATGAGATCTCCAGGTTTGTACTTTTGAGCTTAAACCTTTCGGTTATAGTACCTCACAACCCCGTTACCGATAGGCTGTGATCCTAAAGTGAACTCTTTCCCTTATCTTTTCTATTAGATCAAGATTCGTAACGAGCAGTTGATTGTTGTCATCTGGGTTAAAAATCAATCTTTGTTGTGATTCCACTTCAAGTTCTGCTGGGATCATTACCTCAGATCCATATGCCATCGAGAAGAGAGTTTCTCCTGTGGTGCTACAAACTGTTGTTCTGTAAGCCCAGAGCACTTTCAATAGCTCATCTGCCCATGCTCCTTTCTTGGCCTCCAACCTCTTTTTCAAAATCTATTTGATGATCTTGTTAATAGTGTTAACTTATCTATTAGCCTGTGGATGGTCTACAGTTGTGAAGCTTTTCATGATTTTAAGTTCATCACAGAACTTGATGAACTATTCACTATTGAACTGGGTCCCATTATCAGTTATAATTGTTAGGGGACTACAAATCTGCAAATGATGTTATTCTATACAAACTTTTCAATCTTTGCAAAAAAGATCTCTGAAAGCTCTTTTATCTTTGCCCACTTGGTGAAATAATCCATAGCTACCATTGCATGTTTGTAATTTTTGTGAGCTATTGGGAGTGGTCCAATTAGGTCCATGCCCCAGATCATGAAGGGCCAAGGATTGACTATTTGCTACAGGTAGGCTGGTGGGGCTCGCGAGATCTTCATGAATCTTTGGCATTTGTTGCATTTCTTAATAAGATCAATAGCATCTTACTTCATTATAGGCTAATAGAATCCCTGCCGGAGAGCCTTTTGAGCCAGAGATAACCCTCCAGCATGATTTCCACAATGGTCGACATGAATTTCCTTCTGGACGATGTCACAGTCCTGGCCATCAATACATATGTAAGAGCAAAGTTGAAAACCCTCTTTTGTATAACACATTATCATAGATGCAATATCTGGCCGCCCGAGCTTGCATTTGTCATGCCTCAAGCTTATTTTCTGGTAATCTATTGTTTTGCAAGTAGTCGATGATTAGGCCCATCCACGAGTCCTGGGTTGTGGCAATTGCCATCAAAGTATCCATTTCTTCTATACTCGGGGATGAGAGAAATTCTACTGGAAGTGCCCCCAGGAAGTCAATATTTTCAGTCGTAGCCAGGCGAGCCAAAGCATCAGTATGCATGTTTTGGGCTCACGATATTTGATTGACTTCATATTGTTGAAAGGAGCTTAATAATTCTTGGACTTTTTGGAGATAGATGATCATTTTTGACCTTTGAATTTGGTACTCTGCCCTTACATGACAGATGATGAGCTATGAATCGCTAAAGATCTTTAACCTTTCAGCTCGCACCTCTTTTGCCAGTCACAACCCATCCAACAGTGTTTCATACTCAGCCTCATTATTGGTGACTTGGAAGTCAAACCTTAACGTGTAAAGGATTTTGTGCCCTTTAGGACTAAGGAAAAACACCCCTGCCCCAACCATTTGTTTGCTTAATGACCAGTCAACATACAATTCCCACCATAGAGCTTCTAAGGTCTCTACTTCCTCTTGCATGGGCCCGGTGAACTCCGTAATGAAGTCTACTAGAGCTTGTCCCTTGATTGTCGGTCTAGGCTTATATCCGATATCAAATTGGGCTAACTTGATTGCCCATTTAAGTAATCGACCTGAAGCATTTATCTTTTGTAAAACTTGTTTGAGAGGAAATTATGTAAGCACTTCTATGCTATGTGCCCGAAAATAAGGTCGCAACTTTCTTGATGCAATTATCAGGCAGTAGGCGAGTTTCTCCATGGGTGAATGTCTTATCTTAGTGTCCAGCAGTCTCTTGCTCATATAATAAATTAGGAACTAAGCTCCACCTTCTTCTAGCATTATTATGTCCATTCAAACTTCTTCACCTTTCTCAGGATATCGAAGAAGGGAACATACTTATTTGTCACCTTAGAGATGAATTTGTTAAGCGCTGTGACCTGGCAGTTTTGGCTTTAGATGTCCTTGGCTCCTTTGGGGGATCTCATGTTGAGGAAGGCTCTAATCTTTTTAGGATTTGTTTCAATCCCCCTGTTATTCACCACGAAGCCGAGGAATTTTCTTAAAGTGACCTCGAACGCATATTTATATGGGTTGAATTTCATTCAATACTTCTTTAAGATTTGAAACATTTCCTATAGGTCACAAACATGGTTAGTAGCCTGCTTAGATTCTGCCAACATGTCATCCACGTACACCTCCATCATTTTTCCAATTTGATCTTTGAACATTAAATTTACCAACCGTTGATAAGTTACTCCTATATTTTTTAGCCCGAAGGGCATCAATTTGTAGTAGTACAATCCACGGTTAGTGATGAATGAGGTGCGTTCTTTGTCTCGTATGGCCATGGGGATCTGGTTGTATCTTGAGTAAGCATCCATGAAGCTGAGGAGTTGATGCCCTGTTGTCACATCCACAAGCTAGTAAATTCTGGGTAGGGGGAAGCTATCCTTTGGGCATGCCTTATTGAGGTCTGTGAAGTCCATACAAGTTCTCCACTTCCCATTCTTCTTCTTGACTAACACAGGATTGGCTACCCAGGTCAGGTAATGGGCTTCCCGGATAAACTTGTTAGCTAAAAGCTTATCCACCTCCTCCTTTTAAGCTGTGTAGCATTCGACAGTCATGAGTCTTCATTTTTGGCAAACTGGCTTATAGCGAGGGTCAATGTTTAATTTATGCAACATGACCTTCGAGTCGATTCCAACCATGTCTTCATGGTTCTAGGCGAAGATGTCAAGGTTTACTTTAAGGAACTTAGTTAGCTCTACCTTCAAACCTGGGGAGAGATTCTTTCCTAATTTGAGGCATCTCCCAAAATCTGTCTCACTGACTTGAATATCCTTCAGTTCTTCTACTGGATCGATCATCTTTTTGGCATCTACCTCATGAAGGTCCAGGTCGTGGCTGACCCTAGTCGAGCTCGTAGGTCATGGCTTTCCACCAGAAACCACATCAATCTTCTTCCCTCTTACCCCCATTTCAACTGCGTCTTTGTAACAACATCTGGCTACTTGTTGTTCTCCTCATACACATCCAACTTTGTTAGGAGTTCAAAACTTGATGGTGAGTGTTTTAGGCGATATGACCATATCTAGGTTAATTATCACCAATCGCCCTAACACCACATTATACGGTGATAGAGAATCAATGATCAAAAAATCAGTTAGGGTTATGGCCTAGTAGTCTGAATCTTTGAGGGTAATTGGAAGTCTAATTTGCCCCACTGGTACTACTATGTCTCCTGTGAAGCCAAAAAAAGATTCTCGGGAAGGCTAAAGTTGGTGAGGGTCTATGCCCATTTGGTCAAAACACTGCTTATACATCACGTTTATCTAGCTGCCTATGTCAACCATGATTCTTTGCACCTTGGCATTGCTAATTTTGGCCTGGATAACCAGTGTGTCATTGTGTGGAAAATATACTCCTCGAGCATCTTCACTAGTAAAGGTGATGCAAGCAGAGCTCATTTTGGCCTTTTTTTTGGTCTTCCAACTTTATCATGCTTTATGAGTAGAACATGACCCTCCTCTTGCACATGCTGCTTATGCGACCTCTTTGACATTTCAGCAACATGGGGTCTACCATGGATGGTGAATATGGTTTTAATCGAGGGTGCCTCCTTGCGATCAGGGGCCTGCTGATGTTAATACTGGGCCGGTTGTTGAAGTCGTGGAGGTCATTGTCCTAAAGGCCGCACCACATAATCCCTCAAGCGACCTCTCTTAATGAGGTCCTCAATGTCATCCTTAAGTGCCCAACAATCTGAAGTACTATTGTCACGTCCCAATCCACAGAACGTGATAGGTGTAGAAAGTCACCTTCAGGAATCCTTTTCCATCAGGAAACCCCCTACAAGCCTTACAACGCAGCCAACATACCAAAGACTCATTATTTCATCAATCCATGATGAAATATTTATATATTAAATTTTAATAAAATTTTGACAGAGTTTCCTCTATTTTTCAGACACTTAGTCATAAAGGCTATACAACAACACAAGGGCTACATGCCCACCACAACCTGTATAATGTCATAATAATATGCAGTGGCCCAGACTATATAATTTACATCCTACTGGGCATCTAGTAATTACACACAACACATGCATATTTAATCCTACCAACTATTAGACTTTACACCATTTTATACCTTTAATCTCTGCTGGATATGTTCTACTCGATCAAAGAGTAGATTTTGAGTCAGGATGGTGTGGAGGAATATCAAGAGTATCATCTGGCTCTGAAAAACATAGAAGTGGAAGAGTGAGTTTCCAGTGAGTAAACAATCCCATAATCACCCAAAAAGCCTATTTAAAAATCGTACTCAAAAGTATACATGTATAAATAAGTAGATACAACCGTGATAATATGCTTACCCGTTTAACAATTAAATACTTAAAGTGGAATTGAAAACTTTCATCCATTATGAAAAAGATTAAGTAATTGAAATTATAATATTCAATAACATAAAGATAAACATCAAATTATGCTACATTGAAGATAACTTCATCATGAAGTAACCATGAGAGAAAACTGATAAGTTTTCTAAAATTTCATCAAATTTCAATATGGTAAAACAGTCAACTGAATCCCCAAAGAATAAATTTCAAAGGT